>PVJA010041910.1:7173-17717 GCA_004027025.1 Myocastor coypus | reverse complement strand
TTTTTTTTTTTTTTTTTTTTTTTTTTTTGTGGTACCAAGGATTGAACTCAGGACCCTATGCTTGCTAGGGATTATGTGTTTTATTTTATTAAAATTTTTTGTGTTTATTTATTTATTTTTTTATGGCTGGCTCAGCTTGCCCTGAGGGCAGGGCTGGCACAGCATGTGGTGCTGGGGATTGAACCACAGTCCCTGCAGCCACGTAAGCTTTCCTAAGCAGGCGCTTTAGACCTCTGAGCCATCCTGCCGGGCCCAATTATGTGTTTTAGTACTGATGAGATTATGGGTCTGAATACTGCTAGGAATTATGGGTGTGGCCTGAGGCAGATAGGTTAAGGCAGAGAGCCTGATGTAATATAGAGACAGAGAGACAGACTCATGCTGTTGCTCTGCTACCCTGGTTGGTCGGTTGCCTCTGTTGTGATTGTTGCTGTTCCGCCTCCATGAACTGCTGCTCTCTGCTCTGTGCCACTCAGCCTTGGGCCAGCCAAATATGGACTGAAACCTCCAGTAACGTGAGCTAAGTAAACCTTTCCTTCCCTCATTCTCAGCTGGCTCCAAGACAGAGTGGCACATGGCCAAGAGCAGCCATTCATGGCAGCGGCAAAGAGCCAGAGCAAAGAGAGTGGCAGCAGCTGGGGCAGCTGGCCAACCTCCTCTCCTCCTTACATTGTACTGGAAATCACCTGCCCGAGGCAGGTGCAGCACCCACACCCACAATAATCAATTACAAACTGCAGAAGCCGCCTCATGACTGCATGAGGCTTTGGGGGTACAATTAGACACAGACCATAGCACCAAGTAATATCACAACTTTTGGTCCTTAATATAAAACATACGCTGCTAATCACCCTCAGATGAACACTTAAAATGAATTCGCATGTTCTCATACCACATAAAAACATATGTCACTGGTTTTTTTTGGGGGGGGGTTGGGTTTTTTTTTGTTTTTTGTCTTTTTGAGACAGGGTCTCACTGTGCAGTTCAGGCTGGCTTTGAGCTCACTTTTGTAGCCCAGGCTGGTCTCGAACTCACAGCGATCCTCCTGCCTCAGCCTCCAAAGTGCTGGGATTACAGGCGTGAGCCACCACACCCGGCAAAACATATGTCACTCTTTATCACTCAAAACATAAGGACACAAACCCTTCAACCATAGCTACAACACCTGAACCAAATTTACATGCTGTACTTCTTCCTATATGACACAATCTCCTTTCTCAAAAATAATGCATACAACCACGCATGTATACACACAGTGCTTCCAAAGCTGAGGGCAGGGGCTGGGGAGATAACTCCGAGGCACAAGTGCCTGCTGGGCAAGTGCAAGGTCGTGAGTTCGAACCCCGGTCCCAAAAAAAAAAAAAAAAAAGCTGAGGGTAATACTACACCTCTCAAATGGACACACAGGCCCAGCTACCGCCCCATAAGTATGGACGAGCCACTCCATTCCTCCAAAACAAATACAATCCCCTTACAGCCCTAAGCATGGACATACACAACTGCCCACTTGAGAAACTGTACCCAGAATCTGCCCACATCCCTAGGCTCATCTCAGTAACTCTTAACACCGGCAACCCCTGTCTTAGGCACTCTCCCGTGACAGGGATCAAATCCCCAGCACCTGCATCTCAGAGGCAGCAAGGTCCGCTGCACTCACAGCTCCACCTCATGGTCTGCTGGGCCCAAGGCAGAAACAGAACGACCCCGGGGCAGGACAGAGAGGAACAGGCTCAACCCATGGTGGCCAAGAAGAGGAGAGAGGAGGGAAGCCAGGGACCAGAACGCACCCAGGTCACACACACAGGCCCACACACCAATGCACATGCACACACACACACTCGCCCCCACCCATGCTCCAGCCAGACCCCACTTCCTAGCACCACAGTAGGCTACTGAGCTTGCAATGGATTCATCCACTAGGGCAGCAGTTCTCAACCTGTGGGTCACGACCTGGCGGGGGTCAAACGACCAAAACACAGGGGTCACCTAAAGCGATGGCTTTAGCCGCTGAGAAGTCGCACTACCGTCTGCAGCAGCGCTATTCAGCTGGAACACATGCCATTATGGATGCGCATACTGATGCAAAACATTGCACTGTTGTTTACTGTTATATTCCTGTAGATATATTTAAACCCATGCTATGCCATGGTGAAATGTTATTTATTGGAATTAGTAGTAAATATTTCTCAACATATAATTAAATATTGTTTTTATGATTAATCACTATGTTTAAATTATGTTTGATTTGTAGCAATGAGAACACATAATGCATATCAGGTATTTACACTCCAAATCATAACTGTAGCAAAATTACAGTTTTGAAGTAGCCACAAAAGTTTATTTTTTGGTTTGGGGTCACCACAACATAAGGAACTGTATTGCGGGGTCACAGCATTAGAAAGGCTGAGAACCACTGCACTAGGGGCATACACAGCCGTGCCACAATCGTCACCTTCCATGCCCAGGAGAATTTTGAGGGAGTTAAAAGATTTAAGCGACAACACCCACTCTTCCTAAACCACCCCAGAGAAACAAAATGCATCTCTTAAGTTCTTAGCTAGGCATCGAAAGCATGCACACAAACCCCACGTTCTGAACATACTCGGATCCGATCCTCATCCGCAGTGCGCTGAGGCACACTCTTCACAAGACAGAAGTACATAGACAGATGCAGGTGAGGAACTAGGGTCGCTTAGGCCACAGCTTCAGCTGGCAGTGGACTTTGGAGATGAAATGTTATCCAGCAACAGGTTGGACACACTCCAGGGAAGTGCGGACCAGGCCCACCTACATCCGTGCTTCCTTCTCGGTCGCCTCTTTTGAGCACATGCCGATAGATGCGTGCTGGGGATCTGAAGTTAGACAGGACTCCTCCTCCAGGTCCCTGAGGCTGAAAAGAATGGACTGTAAGAAGCAAGCTGAGGGGCCTGGTGGGATGGCTCAGTGGTCTAAAGCGCCTGCTTGGGAAAGCTTAGGCAGCTGCAGGGACCGTGGTTCAATCCCTGGCACCACATGCTGCGCCAGCCCTGCCCTCGGGGTGGGCTGAACCAGCCATAAAAATGAGTGAATAAACAAACAAAGCTTCTGAAACAAGAAAATAAATAAATAAATAAATAAATTTTAAAAAAAGAAGCAAGCTGAGGGGCCTGGCGGGATGGCTCAGTGGTCTAAAGCGCCTGCTTGGGATAGCTTCGGTGGCTTCAGGGACCACGGCTCGATTCCCTGGCACCACATGCTGTGCCAGCCCTGCCCTCGGGGTGGGCTGAGCCGGCCACAAAAATGAGTGAATAAACAAATAAAGGTTCTGAAACAAGAAAAAATAAATAAAAAATAATTAAAAAAAAAAAAAAAAAAGAAGCAAGCTGAGGCTTTGAGATGCGGAGACACCTGCCAAGGTGCCGAAGGCCACACCCTCATCCCAAAGGTGACCAGGGTTGAGCTGCAGCCTGAAGGCTTAACTGTCCCAGCTGCTCCCTGGACTCCCTTGCCAGCCACCACAGGTGCTGTGTGAAAGCCAGTGAGCGAGGTCGCTCGCCTGCGAAAGACACTGTGTAATCTTGCCTCAGGCCCTGGGCTATCCTCTTCTGATATGCCAGGATGTTGCTGCTGCATGAAACCTTTTTTTGTGTGTGTGGGACCGGGGTTCAAACTCACAACCTTGCACTTGCCCTGCCGGCACTTGTGCCTCGGAGCCATCTCCCCAGCTCCTGCATGAAACCTTTTCTTTTTTCCTTTTCCTCCTCCTCCTCCTCCTCATCTCTATCTCTATTCCTACCTCTATTCTATTTCTATCTCTGCCTCTCTTTATTTTTTTATTTTTGTATTTTAGGAAAGGGTCTACAGGGTGTTCAGGGTCTCACTCCTAGATCAGACTTGCAGTGATCTGCCTGTTTACAGCCTCCCAAGAGCTGGGATTGGGAGCTGGGATTACAGGCGCATGCCACCATGCCCAGTCTCAATTGCCGTCTCAGAGCACCCCAGGGACAGGGCGTGCATGGCAGGCCCAGAGATCAAACCTCTGGCCCCTGCATCTGCTTGCAGGTGGTTTGTAATCTGCTGAGCTATTTGGCCAGCCCTACCTCTTTTTACTGGCTCTTCACAAGCAACCAAAATCAAACATGTCAGATTCTGTCGCCATGG
This sequence comes from Myocastor coypus, assembly GCA_004027025.1. NCBI lineage: Eukaryota > Metazoa > Chordata > Mammalia > Rodentia > Myocastoridae > Myocastor > Myocastor coypus. The sequence continues at coordinate 13,577 of PVJA010041910.1, read as the reverse complement.
TGGCAGCCTGGACTTGGGGCCACTGCCCTAGCCACTCTGACCTCAGTGTCTGTCTCAGCTGTTCCTGTTGGACTCTGGGACCCGTAGGAAGATGGCATGCGCTGGGGTACCTGAAGCCAAGACCAAGCATGTGGGCGTGGCAAGACCCGCAAGGGTCCCAGGCGAGCCCTGCTCCATCAACTCGGGCCCTCACTGGCCAGTGACTTTCCCTTCGGAGCCTTCACTCATCATGTGAGGAGCAGAGCTGCAGGACTAACACTGAAAATTCAGTGTTCTTCAGTTGGAAACTTCCCGCAGATGTCAGTGGGGACATTTTTGATCCAGCGGGCAAGTATCTCTTTCATAAGCACGCAGGAAGTTGTCCTGGATGCCACCCCCAGTAACAAAGTTGGAGATGTGCATGGACCATCAGTGACTGGAGCCACTGCCCAAAGCAACCCCACCCCCATGATGCCACCAAGAACCCAGCATCTGTGCAGGAAACCACTGAGGACCAGGACCCTGGGCACCACAAAACCATCTGGGCATACTTCTAGACCCACACTCAGGGTCACACAGATGGGGTATCCTTCCATTCCTGGGGTAGCAAGGCACCATCGTGAGCGGGAACCCTTGGCCTGGAGGTGTGGCATTGGGCACCACCCTGTGACCCCTGTGGGGATCTCAGCTCCTACCACACCCCTCTCTCTCTCAGTGGCAAGGGTGTGGGGCCATGAAGGACTTGCTTCTCATCTTAAATGATGGAATGCTTAGGAGCATCGGCTTCTGCACTGCCCCAGTCCTCCTCTCCTCCTAGTGTATTCTGGGGGGTTTTTGGGGGGTTTTTTGTTTGTTTGTTTGTTTTTGTTTTTTGGCTTTTTGAGACAGGGTCTCACTATACAGTTGAGGCTGGCCTCGAGCTCACTTTTGTAGCCCAGGCTGGTCTCGAACTCGCACCAATCCTCCTGCCTCAGCCTCCCGAGTGCTGGGATTACAGGCGTGAGCCACCACGCCCGGCCTCCTAGTGTATTCTGAAAGAAGATAGAGCACCACTCTGGAGCCTCCGCCCCCTCTGCACTGAGAGGGGAGTTCTCAAATGATTTCCTTGTGTTGTGCACCCTAACAGATCGGTAAAATGGTTTCCTTCCCGGGGCTGCGTTCACACCAGCTCTCCTACAAGAAGGAGGAGACCTTAGGACTCTCCCCCAGGAAGGCCACAGCTCTGACTTCTGACGGCTCCTGCAGGTGCTGGCCTACTCTTTCTCTGCCTAACCAAGGGATGTCGGGAAAGGCACTCTGGAAGCCTAGGGAGTCTCTGGAATCCTAGAGCCACTAGGTCTTTCAGAGAACTCCCTTCAACAGAGGCTGAATTTTCACAGAAAGCCTGGAGACTTCCTACCAGGGACGGAGCTCCACTTACCCAAGAACACGCAGGTCCCTGACCAACAATCTCCCTGCTCCAGAGCGAGGCTCGGGGCACTAAAAATAGAACTGACGCTCTCCCCCACACACACGCCCCCAACCCCGCCAGAGCCCCCCCACGCCTGAGACAGCCAGGAGGACTAGGGAGCTGCAGAGTAAGCCGCCATGTCGGTCTCTAAATACTGACATCTGCAACTTAAAGGAGCGTTCATGCTGACTCAGCTTCGGAGGTCGTCCATGATCAGAGACATCAGGATAGAAGGGCACAGAGGAAAGCTGAGCACCTCCCAGCAGCCAGATCCCAGAGAGCTCGAGGAAGAGCCGCAGAGAAGGGGCCTGGGACACAAATGCACCCTTGAGGTCGCTCCCCGCAACCTCCTCCCCCAGCCACACGTTCATGGATTGCTCCACTACTTCCCCCACAGCCTGACCACTTCCCAGAAGCTCCGCCTCTGAACACGTGAGTCTTTAAGGAACGTTCCTGACCCAGACTGTAACGCCAGAGGCCCCACAGTCACTCAGTGTCTGCTGAGAGAGCGAGTTGCCCGTGGGCCTGGAGGGTGAGAGCCTTCCTCTGTGGGTGCACGCTGCCCGAGAGTGACTGCTCTGTCCCAGTGCGCCACTTAGCTGAGCCTCCTTCCAAAAGGGCTCCAGGTGCCCCTCGTGTGCCCCCTGCCCTGGAACACTGATTACTACCTAGATTTCTGCCAACAGGCCAGTGTTGATGGCCCATGGGTTAAGGAACCATAGTAGACGCTTGAAAGAGAGATGGTCTCCATCAGGCGGTGAGGCAACAGGCAGCACTAGAATTTTGTTTGTTTGTTTGTTTTCAGACAGGGTATAACTAACTATACAGGGTCTGGCCTTTAGATCATTTTGTAGCCCAGGCTGGTCTTAAACTGGTGAAAATCCTCCTGCCCCAGCCTCCCAAGAGCTGGCATTACAGGCATGTCCCACCATGCCTGGCCTTAGATTTTTGTTTGTTTGTATTTTAGGGAAGGGTCTACAGGGTGATCAGGATCTCACTACTAGATGAGACTTGTAGTGAACTGCCTGTTTACAGCCTCCCAAGAGCTGGGATTCCAGGGACATACCACCATGCCCAGTCTCAACTGCCATCTTGGCATGCTGCCAGGGCGGGGCCTGCACAATAGGCCAGGGATTAAACCCCTGGCCCCTGCTCCTGCTTGCAGAAGCTTTAATTCACTGAGTTATTTGGCCAGCCCTTAGCCCTAGATTTTTTTTTGCGGGGGAGGTGGAACCGGGCATCGAACTCAGGACCTTGTACTTGCCAGACAGGCACTTGTGCCCCTGAGCTATCTCCTCGGCCCCAGGCCCTAGATTTTTAATAAGGAACAAAAACGTATTTCTATGTATTAGCAAATGTGATGAATTAATGTAAAACTAAAGGTAAAGAATTACTCTGTTCAACTTTTTGTTGCTTCCTTGTAAGAACGCAAGGAAGTTTGCTGTACCATCAATAAATCATCAATAGAGTTCCCAAAGTAGACCTATAAAATAAAGGTCAAAGTGTTTCTCACTGTACAAAATAACTAAGGTGTTTGTTGCTAAACAACTGGAAAGCATTGCTATGGTAGTCAAGACTACACGTGTACACAGATGTATGTTAAATGAGAACTAAGCAGTGCTCCCAGAAAGAATGGATGCTGAGTAATGGTTATGCTGTTCCTAAAGGTGCTGTGCTTTTTTCTTTTTTCTTTTTTTTTTTGAATTTTTTTTTTCTTGTGTCAGAACTTTTGTGTTTGTTTTTATGGCCGGCTCAGCCTGCCCCGAGGGCAGGGCTGGTGCAGCATGTGGTGCTGGGGATCGAACCACAGTCCCTGCAGCCGCCCAAGCTTTCCTAAGAAGGCGCTTTAGACCACTGAGCCATCCTGCCGGGCCCTGTGCTGTCTGTGTTAGATGACCAATTTGTTTGCCAAACAGGATGTGGTTTCCACCTTTAAAACCTCTATACTTCCAAGGCCCCTGGCCATTTGTCCTCTCCTATGTGAGTATGGTCAAGTGGTCCTAGGCCCCATAATAAAAGGCTCATAAGTCAGGCATGGTGGCTCATGCCTGTAATCCCAGCACTCGGGAGGCTGAGGCAGGAGGATCGGTGCGAGTTCGAGACCAGCCTGGGCTACAAAAGTGAGCTCAAGGCCAGCCTCAACTGCGTAGTGAGACCCTGTCTCAAAAAGACAAAAAAAAAAAAAAAAAAAGGCTCATATTTAAATTTTATTTTTGGATTCTAGTTTGATCTCTATGCTGTGAACCCATAGCAGCAACACTAAGGTGAATGACCTCCAGGTCGACACTGATCTTCCACCAGGGCTCCAGGGCTCTCCGGGACCGAAGCCCTTTCATCTGAAGAGTGCAAAGCATAGGGTGCCGCAAGAAGTCCTCTCTGTGAGTTTGAGCACCTAGCAAGGAACTGGTCTGCTGCTCACAGAAAACTGACAGGGCCAGGGAAGCAGATAGAGGCATAGCATCTTTGTCAATACACGCTTTATTTCATCAAGAAACAAAATAGAGCACAGGATTACCACAGAGCCCAGGATGCAGCGATCAGAGTTTGAAACAGCTAAAGCAGCTAGAAACTGGGAAGAGGGGCATCAGGGAGAATAAAGACAGACAGAAAGGAAGCCCAGTGGGCCAAAGCAGCAGTACTGGGTAAGCCTGTGGTGAGGGTTGGGCTGTCCACAAGCAGGAGGAGATTGCCAAGATCCTGCAGTTGTAGCTGCTACTGGGGTAAGGGTGAAAGTGTGGGACTAGGATAGAGTACTATACGCTGTTATGGCTTATGTCTAGATGCTTCCCCAAGCCTCAGGCAGTCATGGTGGGGTGGTGTATTAGGGTTTTACTAGAGGAACAGATAAAACACAAGATGTACAAATGTACAAGAAATTAAGATTGGCATACAGGGGGCCAGCGAGATAGCTCAGCAGACTAAAGGGCCTGCTTAGACAAGCTTAAGCAAGTGCAGGGACAGTTCAATCTCTGGCACCACATGCCATGCCAGCCCCACCCTGAGGGAGGCCTGGGGCATGATGGCACACACCTGTAGTCCCAGAACTGGAGAGGACTATGAGGAGGAGGATCACCCCAAGTCCCAGCTGCATAGTGAGACCCTGCAACAACCAAAATACATTAAAAAAAAAAAAAAAATTGGCTTATGACTGTCAGCCACAGAGTTGGATAAGGCAGCATGCAGAGGGCATCTGCACACCCAAGACGGAAGGATTCAGTCCCAAGTCGGAAGCTCACTACAGTGTTCCGTGCAAATCTCTCAGTAGGCCATTGAATGCTGAAGAATCCAAGCCAGAGGCTGGAGAGTCTGCACTGGAAGCCAGGAGATGAAGTCCAAGCTGACCGGAAAGACTGAAGTTCCTCTGAGGACGTGGAACATGGAATCCTTCCTCACCTCCTTTATATACACCCCTCTGGTGCTTAGCCCCTTGGGGCAGGCCCTCCACAGCCCAGGGTGTGGAACCACAATCCAGCCAAGTTGACACAATGTATGGACCACTTCAGGTGGCTTTTAGAGTTTGTGATTAATTCATGACCTAATGCTGGGATTATGGTCGCCCTGGGCAGACAGCCTGAATGTAATATGAGGGAGGGAGAGGCTTGCTCTCTACCACCGCTCCTCCCCTTTTACTTACTGTTTTGCTGTTTTCAGCCACCATGAGCTGCTGCCCTCTGCCATGTGCCACCCTGCCTTGGAGCCAGCCGGCCATCAAATGAAACCTGAACTGTGAGATAGATAAGCCTTTCTTTCCTTAATTCTGGGTGTTCAGTATTTTGTCCCAGCAATGAGAAAGAGTAACTGATACAGAATTTGTTACTGAGAAGTGGGGTCCTTGCCGTGACTACACCTGACCATGTGATTCAAGAGCCTTTGTGAATGGCTTATGGGAAGCAACAGGAAAGGTTCAGAGATGTCGCCTGAAAGAGAAGCACTGAAATACCTTTGGCTGCTCTGTATGGGAAGCTCTGGTCAGAGCTCAGAAAGCCAGAATGCTGATAGGAATCTTGCCTGTAAAGTCCAGACTCAGAGGTTTCTGCTGGGAAGGACTGCATCGCGTGCTGGACTCCAGGTGATGTGTGTTACGCCTTGGCAGAAAGATTGTCTGTATTTTGTTCAGCTGCAAAGACTGCCTGAGACTGAGATTAAGGGCAACAGACTAGTTAACCTGGCAGAAGAAATTTCAAGGCCGTCTGATGTTGAGGCGGTGGCGCCACCTTGCACTTGCCAGGCGGAAGCTTGCACCTCCCCTTTTACTCTTGCTGTTTTTCTGTTTTCGGCCACCATGAACCACTGCCCTCTGCCACGTGCCAATCCTGTCTTAGAACCAGCCAAGTATGGACTGAAACCTCCACCAACTGTGAGCTACATAAACCTTTCCCTAATCCTGAGTGTCAGGTATTTTGTGCAAGCAAGGAGACAAAAGTGATCAAGACACATGCTATTTGTTGGTGTTAATTTAATATAGGCTATTACCCTATTATCCCCTATTATCCTAAATGATTAAATGTAATCACCCATGCTAAGCACAAAGAAAATATTCATCATATACACAAATGGAAATAAGAGACTCAAAACAGCTTACTACAAAAGTTATACCCAAAAGACAACAGTGATAGAGATATGGGGAGTATATAATATATACAGAAACAAATAAAACAATGACAGAAATCCTTATCAGAAAGCATTTTTGGGGGCCCGGCGGGATGGCTCAGTGGTCTAAAGTGCCTGCTTGGGAAACCTTGGGCAGCTTCAGGGACCGTGGTTCTATCCCCGGCACCATATGCTGCGCCAGCCCTGCCCTCGGGACGGGCTGAGCCGGCCATAAAAAAAATGAGTGAATAAACAAACAAAGGTTCTGAAACAAGAAATAAATAAATAAATAAATAAATAAATAAATAAATAAATAAATAATAAAAATTCTTAAAAAAAATGTTCTGAAACAAGAAAAAAAAATGAATTAAAAAAAAAAAAAAAA
>PVJA010041909.1:0-17597 GCA_004027025.1 Myocastor coypus | reverse complement strand
CATGCCCACCCAAACCAAATACAGAAGACACTATCATGGAAGAAAATAGGAACCATACAGATGAAACCTCTGAATTGGTAGCATCTGAGGCAGACACACAAGTGCAGAAACTTATAGAGCAACTGAGATCAGAGATAACAGCTGAAGTAAAAAAAACAAAAAAATACATGAAGTGGAAAAACGGCTGGAGAAACGTATAGAGGACATTAGAGCAGAAATAATATCTAAAGTTAACAAAGACATGTCTAAATCAATAGCATCCCAAGTAGGGGAACAACTACAGAAAAGTAGAGAGGAGAACAGAGCAGAAATAATCTCTGAATTAGAGAGAGAAAGGATAACCAGACTTCAATACTATTAAAGAAGACATGGATAAAAAATTAGAGGAGAATAGAAAAATGATGGACTCCCTGATGGAGCAATATAGGAAAGAAATAGATCACATGAAACAGTTTCAAAAAGATATACAAGAAAATAAAATCTTGATCACAAGTTGGTAGAGCCATATGAACGAAAGTGAAGATAGAATTTCAGATCTTGAAGACACAGTTGCAGCCAGTGAAAGAGTAAGAAAGGATCTTTTAAAAACAACCGGAATACAGGAAAAAATAATTCAACATCTGCAAGACGATGCAAAAATGAACAACATGAAATTAATGGGAATCAATGAGAAAGGAGTCAATACAAATGATATAAAATGAATATGGGCAGAAGTAATAGCAGAAAACTTCCCAAATATGATAAAGTCATTTTGTGATCATATATATTTATTTCCCTTTAGTAAATATGTAGAAGTAGAATAATTTGGTCCTACATTAGTGTTTATTAGAGAAACAGATTTAATATAAATGTGAATGATATATAAAGGATTTACAGGGAGGATTTTCACAATCGCAGCCCAGAGTCTGGGTGGAAGAATGCAAAAAGAACATCAGTCCACTGGAGAGCCAGAGGATCCTGTCAAAAATAGATGGTCTGGAGCTTGCTCAAAGTCCATATCTGGAAGACTGGATATTGACATCCAAAGGTGATGGCGAGGACTGGGGCTCCTCTGACAATGCAGAATCGAGATTTTTCTTCTTTCTCTTTTTATTCTATCCAGGCCAAAAGCCTGTTGGTTGGTGCCAGCCACATCCAGAGTGGGTCTTGACTCCTCAGTAAGTAATCATCCAGACACATGCAGAACTGTGCTAAACTGATAGATTGGCTAGCATTTTCTTACTCAAGTTGACACCACAGCTGGACTATGTTAGGTCACTGTGTAAAACTATTTTGTCTTGTTCTCAGCAGGATAGTTTGTTGAATGACCTAATCTACTATTGTAAGGGAAGTCCCCCATAGTTTCTTTTTGTACTTTTACAGTTTTTTTTTTGTTGTTACATTCAAATTTCTGATTCTTTTAAAATTAATTTTGTTTTTTGCAAAATGTTACAGGTCTCATTGTCACCACTGTAAATGTTTACTGTGATGGAAGCATGACTTGTGTCTCAATTTTAGCCACATTGACCCATTCTGGACAGTAATCAATAGTGCCCATTCTAATCCAGAATGAGGCTTTTAAATTAATTTTGATATAAAGAAGTAGCTAACATTTTTTCCTCCAAGAAGGTCAATCGTCTCAATATCATTAACTCATACTTTCACAGCAATATAGATATTGAAGGACATTCTTAAAACTTTTTGGAAGACTGAATATACATTTGGAAATCTTGTTAACCAAAATAAACAGAAACATGGTACTTTGTGTCCACAAGGAGAAAAGTAACTAAGATGCTCCAGTGTACGTGCAACGCTGCATTTCTTAGAAAACTCAATCAGAAATAAACGTGACAAATATTATAATATTAATCTTCACATTTTTCTTTTAAAAATTAAAGCTCAACAAATGGTTACTGTTATTAATTTTATTAGTATATAGGGAGGTTTAGTCTTTTTTAAAAAAGAATTTTGGTACTGGGAATTGAACTGTGGGCCTTGGGCTTGCTAGGCAGGTGCTGTACTGCTGAACTATGTCCCTGGCCTTGGTTTAGATTATAAAACTCTTTCTTTCTTTCTTTCTTTCTTTCTTTCTTTCTTTCTTTCTTTCTTTCTTTCTTTCTTTCTTTCTTTCTTTCTTTCTTTCTGGAACATTGAGTTTCTGTTTGGCATACTAGTGATTTGGAAAAGAGAACCAAACCAACACCATCTTGTACTCTAGTGCCATTCTAAAGCTGAACTTTCTATTTCCTTAAGTTTGTTTTCTATAAATGTTGTCATAGTTACCTAACCAGATAACATCCTATGCCTTGTCATAAGACTGCTTGTTCTGTACATAAAATGTTAAACACTTTTGTTCCTTTGTTACAAATTAAGCCAGCACTTGTGAGAACTTCTGTAGCTGCACTAAATCATACCAGATAAAAACCTAGCTACCCCCTTAGACCCAGAACTAGAACTGTGTAACTATTCTTCCCCTGCCCTTCAGGGTCAGTGCTCCATTGTGTGCTGGGTGCCCACTGCTGGCTAATAAATATGCCTGTGTCTGCATCTGGCCTCCGTGGGTGACTTAAGTTAGTGCATTTGCTGCAACAATAGCACATCTCTGATTAACACAGATTCAAGTGACCTCAGTGAGATAGTTCCGGCTGTCCTGATTGGATGTGACTTCATAAATCTGGGGCTTTTATAGCAGACATTGCGTTAGGTGTGGAAGGGTACAATATGAGCTCATAATCAGTTCATTCAAGATTTCCCTGTAGTGGCAGCGAACAGCACAAAGTATTACAAATTCAACAGGCCTGTCAAACAAATAAGGGGGAAGGAAGGAGATCAATGGGAGCCACAAATACCAGCACAGGCTTTAGGGGATGTGTGATATAAATTAGATTTTGATTAATGCTTGGGTATATTTGGACAGATGCAGTCAGGATTCAATGTGTCGAAGAACAGAAAAGTCTTGGAAGAGTAGAAATCCAAATGTAAGAGGCAGCAGGGGGTAAGCGAGTAGGTTGTCAGAAGAGCCTACATATGACACTGAAGAACCATAAAAGCCTTTTGACAACAATAAACAATGTGGGGGCCGGGTGTGGTGGCGCACACCTGTAATCCCATCACTTGGGAGGCTGAGGCAGGAGGATCAGTGTGAGTTCGAGACCAGCCTGGGCTATAAAAGTGAGCTCAAGGCCAGTCTGAACTGCATAGCGAGACCCTGTCTCAAAAAGACAAAAAACAAACAAGAAAACAAACAAATAAACAATGTGGGGGCCCAACAGGATGGCTCAGTGGTCTAAAGCACCTGCTTAGGAAAGCTTGGGCAGCTGCAGGGACCAAGGTTGGATCTCCGGCACCATGTGCTGTGCCAGCCCTGCCTGCAGGGCAGGCTGAGCTGGTCATAAAAATAAATAAATAAACAAACAAAAGTTCTGAAACAAGAAAAAAAATTTAAAAAATTAAAAAAAAAAAAAAACAACAATGTGAACTTTACTTAAAAGGTTGGATTTATATTTAAATCTTCCTGGGCACTGGGTCCTGGGTCACCAGTCTGAGAAGCTAGTTAGCCAGTCATGACTCAGCCAGCCAGACACCTGTCCAGAGAACACAGAGAGAATGCTTTCCCTATGATGTACCCCCAGAAGGCTTCAGTGGGTCTGGAGGCCTTGACTCTCAGGGTGGGAGCTGCCCTAGAGTGGCAATGTCCCCAAGCTGGGGCACATTTACACAAAAGATACTGCATCAAATGCAGCCCTGAGTGGCTGGACAGATGAATGAATGAATGAATGAATAGATGAATGCAAAGCTCTAATAATGAAATGGAGGAAATTTTAAAAATATATAATGAAAAACATTCTACTAAAGAGAAGAACTTGTAAAACAACTTTGGTTAGGCAATTTGAACTAATGTTCTCCTGCTTGACACAAGCTCAGGTAGCCTTGAGGCTGCCCATCATGATTTAATACCTCTTTAAAGAACAGACAAGTAGAGGGCAACAGGATGCATCATTATGACAACCTCCAGGCAGACGGCCAAGGGACCGGCTGGGGTTCAAAGGCTGGGAAAAACTGACAGGTAGAGTGTGGCAAATCAGATACTTGCCGGTGGCTGCGCCGAGTTTTGTGTTAGAAAACTGATTTCTGTTAGCTCAACTGTTAGCAAGTGTTTGTCTGGTACGCTACATCAGACAGTGAAAATGAGTGTTAACTGTGTTTAACATAGTCGGGGACGTGTTAGGAGCGTGCATGGGCTGATTAAATTATTCTCAAGACTTTAGCCGGGCGTGGTGGCTCACGCCTGTAATCCCAGCACTTGGGAGGCTGAGGCAGGAGGATTGGTGCGAGTTCGAGACCAGCCTGGGCTACAAAAGTGAGCTCAAGGCCAGCCTCAACTGCATACTGAGACCCTGTCTCAAAAAGACAAAAAAAAAAAAAAAAAAAAAAAAAAAAAAAAAAAAAAAGACTTTAAAAATTTAATCCGCTTCTCCTTCCTCTCCTGTAACTTCTGCTTTTCTTCTTTGCCTTCATTGGTAAAAGCTTGGGGCTCTAAAAATCTCTCTCTCTAGTTTTTATATGGATATTTCTGTACATTCAAAGAAAAAAGGTTAAAACATAATGATTTCTGGGGCCGGTGAGATGGCTCAGTGGTCTAAAGCGCCTGCTTAGGAAAGTTTAGGCAACCACAGGGACCACGGTTTGATCCCTGGCACCACATGTTGTGCCAGCCCCACTCCCAGGGCAGGCTGAGCCAGCCATAACACAAATAAATAAATAAGGTTTAAGTAAAATAAAATAATTAAAAGACCATAATGATTTCTGGGTATAAAAGTAATGCCAAATTGTGATATAAAGTATGTGATTTAAATCAATCACCTATTAATTTTTATTGTGTTAACTATAAAACCATAAAAAAATTTAGGTATGTTCTCCCATAAGTTGCTGTTTATTTATAAGCTATGTACATTCACTACCATATTAACTGAGCTGAAGTTTCTTTTTAAAATATGTAATTTGTGTATGTATGCAGGGCAGAAACTAGCATCCCCTTCAACCCAACAGCTTATTAATGTCAAGGAAAAGGCTTTTCGTTTGTTTGTTTTTGAGACAGGGTCTCACTACATTATTCAGGCTGGCACTGAACTTGCTTATGCAGCCCAGGCTGGCCTTGAACTCACAACAGTCCTTCTGTCTAGCCTCCCTCCTTCTGCGTCAGCCTCCTGGGTGCTGGGATTACAGGCATGCTCCTTCATGCCCAGCTAAGAAAAGGTTTAAAATGTTCGTTTACTACTAATAATCAGAAAGAAAACTATAGTTTTCAGAATGCAATCTTTGTTGTTAATATTGTGTTTTCTGAGCCTACCCTTTATCTATGTCTGTATTAGCCAGCTTGCCTTTTGCTGGACAGTACTCATAATTCCCAAGGGGAAGAGGTTTGGTTCAGCTCACAGTTCCTGGAGGGTCAGTCTATCGCTGGCAAGTGTCAAGGCAGAATCATTGTGGCAGAAGGCACAGCAGAACAAAGATGGTTAGTTCATGGTGGCTGGGAATCAGAGCTGGGGACCATGTATGGGGCTCAAGGTCATGCCTCTATGACTTCCTGAAACACCCAGAAGTATTCTCCACCAGTACCCTGGTAGATCCCCAAGCCAATCAAATTGACATTCTAATCCAACCTCCACAGCAACAAAGGAATGATCACCGTCAATAAATGAGATTCTTAAAAATAAAAATCAATAATTGAGATTCTCAAGAAACAGAACAAGGTAGTGGGTAGGGGGACTATTGGAAGGTAGTTCGGGCTAAGAAGTGCGATATAGAAGGGGAGAAGTTTTGAAACTTTGACCTTATTTTGTATCTATCATGTACGAGGAACTCAAATATCAAGCTATTGAAGAAATACTTCTTTCAAGTTCTTTATAAAGTCTCAGTAATTTAGAGGAATTAATCTTTTTTTGAGGGAAAGAGGCCAGTCACCTTAACTATTAAAGGGTGAACTTAACCCACACAGGAGGGAACACTGGGTAGGAGCAGAAGTTGTTCCCACTGATAAATTAATCAATACTCACTCTGTGGCAGACTCTTTTATATATACTGTCTTATTTAATATTCTCAAGAATTTTATAAGATAGCCATTTTTTTTTTCACTTGTACAGAGAACAAAATAGAAGCTCAGGCGAGGTGGTGTGGACAAGGTCAGCAGGGGGCAAGTGACAGAACTATGGTTCTAACCTGATACAAGATGCTGAGCACTTCCTGAGTGTTTCTGTGAGCTAGCCAGTGATAAACGATTGGGTGTGGTACATCACTGAATTTCCAGAACAGTCCTAAGATGTACTTTTCTTTTTTCTTTCCAGTTTACAGGTAAGCAGTCTGGGGGCTGGGGAGCCGCTTGGGGCATGCGCTTTCCCAGGGGCAGGACTGCTGTTTCACTGATTGTTTGTCCCCTGATGGTGGGACAAGAAAGTGTCAGGGCAAGGAGAGACAGAGAAGCTTGCGGCAGGAAGATGGCAGACCGAAGGGGTCTAAAGGAAAATTGCTTGTTTATAGGTTTACTCATCACCATAGAAATATGGCATCTGCTGAGCACCCATTAGCCAAACATTTTAGGATATGCTTTTGCCTTAAATTTGTTGTTAATGTTATCCATAGAACATGAATCCTACATTTCCCCTAGGAAAGTCTTAAGTTTAAAGGCTTAGTTTAAGAATAATGGCAAGGATCTCCTTTTCCATGTAAGGAATATAAGCATTATGTACTACAGCACACACACACACACACACACACACACACACACACACACACACACACACACACGCATGCATGCATGAGCATGCACATGCACACACACATACACAAAGGGGTAAAGGGATGAGTGAGGGGGCAGGGAGGGAGGGGAAAGAGGATGAAAAAAGGAATTAGGGTGTCTAGTGTGTGTGCCAACTTCCCACAGGACATGTAAACATCATGTGCTACATACATGTACTAACAAACTGATGAAAGGTGAGTAGTGGTGTTATGGTTTATGTCTACTTGTCCCCCCACAAAGCCTCATGCAATCATGTGGCGGGAACTTCTAGAGTTTGAGACTTGATCCATGATCCACTGGGATTATGTGTTTTAGTGCTGATGAGATTATAGTCCGAGTACTGCTGGGAATTATAGGTGTGGCCTGAGGTGGATAGGCTAAGACAGAGAGCCTGATGTATTTTAAAGAGAGACAGAGAGACAGACTAGTGCTGTTGCTCTCTGCTCCCCTGGTTGTTCCGTGGCCTCTGTTGCCATATTGTTGCTGTTCTGCCGCCATGAACTTCTGCTCTCTGCCCTGTGCCTCTCTGCCTTGGAGCCAGCCGAGTATGGACTGAAACCTCCAGTAACTGTGAGCTAAATAAACCTTTCCTTCCTTCATTTCAGGTGTCAGGTATTTGTCCCAGCAACGATAGAAGAGTAACTAAGACAAATGGGAAAGGAATGATTGTGTCTGACAAATCCTTTAGAGCTCTGATTGTCCCCGACCTCTGCTGGTACCCAGGCTGACAGAGAGCGAGCCCTCAGGCCTCTGGAAGGATGATGCTGATAGGATTGAGTTCCAGTTTGTTCTTGAAGGTGGCTGTCATCCTCACATCCTTTACTCAGTCTTCTGAGTCACTGCACCTGAAGCTCCTAGAACTCTGCTTTGTTTCAGAACTGTGGGCACCCACTTAGGCAGATAATGTCTTTATTATTCTCTGATCTCATGAAAGTAGAACTGTGACTCAATTACATTTCTCAGAGATCCAAAGTCATACTCATTTGTGTCTAGGCAAGGGGTTAGTCAGATAAACAGCACACAGTTGCTAGGCAACATAATACACATTTCATTAGCTGCAGCCATGGTACTATTTGCATTTAGTGCTAGGATATGCTGGGAACTCCAAATTAAAGTCCTCAGGAAATAGGCACAGCGAGGCTTGAAGGACTCGTATCTAGGGCCTTTCAGTTTCGGCCCCCTGTCATCTGTCCCCCTTGTCACCTCATTTTTGGATTTAGTTCACATTTGGGGGTCAGTAACACAATAATGTGAAAAGGTGAGATGGGTCTGGGAACTGTTTAGCGCTGCGCATGTCAGCTGGGAGATTAACGTATGTGGGTTTCCTTGAGTATGTCAGTGTGCGGGAGCGCGTATGAATGTAGAGTATGGAACCCTACTGATAGGTGTGATTACTCTGTTTCTTCAAGTTCTGGTTTAAATATCACTTTTCTCCCAAAGCCACCCAACACTGCATCAGGTGTCAGTTGGTATGGATCTTTGTTGTTATTGTTTCTGATTTTTAACTGTGCCTGGAGAATTCCTTTCTGTGTAGTATTGGTGGGGTTCCTTATTTCTGTACTGGGGAGGGGGCATTCTCTCTCATTTCCTGGAAGTTCAAGTCTCACCCAACCAGAGTGTACTCTTTGGAGTTGTGATCCTTGTAGGGACATGAAGACAAAGGAGGTGATTAGAATGCATTTCTTTCTTTCTTTTTTTTTTTTTTTTTTTTTTTTTTTTTTTTGAGACAGGGTCTCAGTATGCAGTTCAGGCTGGCCTTGAGCTCACTTTTGTAGCCCAGGCTGGTCTCGAACTCACACTGATCCTCCTGCCTCAGCCTCCTGAGTGATGGGATTACAGGCGTGCGCCACCACGCCCGGCTTAGAATGCATTTCTTACCTCCAATGTTTGGGTTAGCTGCCTCCTAAAAGGATTATTTCTTCCTTTGGTCTTGGAGCTTTCTGTGTGCAGGGTAAGGGTCTTCATTTTCTCAGGCATGCTCCTCTAGCCTGCTTAGATCTTTAGAACCTTCAGTATGAGGGCCCTCACCCCATCGGCAGAGCTGTTCAGGGAATCTTATTGCTTAAATTCAGAGAATCCATTTCCATGCTTGGCCCAAGAATTCTGAATATACACTCCCCCGTAAGCGCTTAAGATGATCTGTATTAGTTCCTTACATCTGCTTTAATACATTATCACAAGTTTTCTGGATTAAATCAGTATAAATTTATTTGGTCACAGTTTTAGAGGTCAGAAGGCTGAAGCTGTTATCATTGGGCTGAACTCAAGGCATTGGTAGGGTCCTGCTTCCTCCATAGACTATAAGAGCGAATATGATCTCTGTCTCCTGCAGCTTCTGGTTTCTACTGGCTGTTAGCATTGCCTGCCTTAGGGCTTGCGGCTACATCACTTTATTCTCTGCCTCTGCGGCCACATTTCTCTATGTTGTTTGTTGTCAAATCTTCCTCTGCTTTCTTCTCATAAGGATTCATGAGATTGCATTTAGGGACCACGCAGTAGACTTAGGTTAACCTTTGTGATGGGCAACTTAATCACATCCATAAAGATCTTTTTCTTTGCTTTTCCTGCTTTTTTCTTCCTCTCCTCTTTCTTTTTTTCCTCTCCTTCCCCCATTCTTTTTTCACTTTTTCATATAAGGTAACTTTCACAGGTCCTAAGAATTGGATATGAGTGTCTTTGAGGATTGCTTATCAGTTTACACCAACACCCTCAAATTAGCACTTCTAGCTCTGATGATTGATTTACTTTCCTATCTCTTATTAGATTGTGAACTCCTGGGACTCAGAAGTAATCTGTCTCCTCTGTTATTTATCCCTGCTGCTAGGTGTCTGCTAGGTATACAAAGCTATATTTGTACACTGAACAAATCAGTAAGCAAATTCAATGTACAAGTAGCACATCTTTTCTTCAACATAAGTTTTGAAATATAAAAATTTAGAGGTATGTTTTATCTTTTGGGATAATCATGTTGACATACACACAATCTATCCATGTAATAAAGTTTGCTTTTAAACGTCTCATGGTTCTCCTGTACTAAAGGATGGAGACAGTAGACACGAGGCATGTGGATCTTCACCGTGCTCCCTGGGCAGACATCACTAATCCATCCTCCTAAGTCTTAACACTGTATTAGAAACTTTGATGCAGTATTCCAGGAAACTGCTCCTTATTGAGAGGAATTGAGTCACAAGATAAAATAGTTGTATCATCACAGAAGAAAAAAATCCCAACCTCTTCAGTGTAGTCCTAGAGTCACTTTCACTGTCATTTCCAATGTTAACTTCAACTAGAATCAAGCATCTCTCATTCCTCCACCTTGCCTTTCTAGGTTTTAGGCAGTGTGTGTGTGTGTGTGTGTGTGTGTGTGTGTGTGTGTGTGTGTGTTTTATCAGGCATGGAATCATCTCCCACTGAGCTGCTCCTCTGCTTCACTTTTCCACTCAGTAAGGTTTTCTCTTTCCTGTCCACTCAGCAACTCCCCTTCAGATTCCAAAGCAAGCCTTCACTTCAAACAGACACGGTTCTTCTTTAACCTTGACACATACAATCAGTTCTTTTTATGCTGCCAAATATAATTTTTTCCCCCAGATCTCCAATTATAATCTGCATCTGCTTGCCCCAGTAAGGTTTCTCCTCTTCCTCCATCACACTGACATTTCATTGATTATCTTGCCCCAGATACAATATGTAAGCATCTCAGCTCTTTTCTGGGCTTCTCAGAGGAGATGCTCACAATAAGCCAAATGGTTCCATCAGTTGCCAGGTAGTCCCCTCCCACCCGCATGTCTGCTGAGGAGATCGTTCCAGGTGTGTCTGGTCCTGCCTGGCTGAAGCCTAAACTCTATGGCCAGGCCAAGTTGGAAGGACCCACAGCTGTCTTTCACCTTCTCAACAGGGCAATTTCTATGGCAAAGCAAATGAGACTGCCTTCCTTACCAATCAAGGCACTCCTTCAGCACGAGAACAGAGCGAATGTTTCCCCACCTTGTTTTTGCCGCATTGTGTGCTACTAAGTGCACTTAACCTTGGATCTTACGATATTTTTTTTAATCCTGGGTTTTACTTATTAGTGAATTACGTTGCTTGATTTGCATACTGTGCCTTATCCTTGCTTCCCAGGAGTGAGACGAACTTGATCATGGTGTATGATCTATTTGAATTCTCCTTGCAAATTTTTTTTAAAGAGTAGATAAATTTATTGGAGAATAGGAATGGGGGGTGGGGAATAGGAATAGCTCTTGAGAGACTGGAGAGATCCCAAATGGGTTGCCAATGAGCCTCCCTCTCAGAGGAAGTTTTATAGAGTAAAATAATAAGGTGGGTACCTTGTGGGTCAACCAATATTATTGCAAGTATAGTTGCTTAGGTAATATTGATCCAGGGGTAGCAAGGGTGCTTGAGTGACATCATTAACTTTGGTCAATATTTCTGATATGATTTCTTCTATAGCCTAAAGGGGGATTTTTCCTTTACTTTATTTGCTATCATTTCATACATTTCAGATATGTGACTTCCAAGTTCTTTTATGCCCAAGTTCCTGGATTTATTCTGGGTTGACAGGCGGTCTAAGATTGTATTTTGCTGCTTAGTTTTGACATTTTTTTAAAAAATATTTTTTTCTTTTCTTTTCTGTGGTAATCCTTATGAGTTTGGGGAGTAGATAGTGTTATCACTAATAGTAAGTCCTCTCTAGGAGTAGTCTATTTTGGAGAGATCTTTTTTAAAAGTTATTTTATTTTTTATGCTATGGCTTGCTCAGCCTGCTCTGGGGGAGGTGCTGGCGCAGCATGTGGTGCTGGGGATTGAACCTCGGTCCTTGTGGTTGCCTAAGCTTGTTTAAGGAGATGCTTTAGACCACTGAGCCATCGCACCAGCCCAGGATATCTTCTGTGTATAGGAGATTGTTGGATTGTGTCCGTCCCAAGATCTTACCTCTCCAGTTGAGAGTGATGTGTTCATTTCTCTCTCTCTCTCTCTCTCTCTCTCTCTCTCTCTCTCTTTCTTTTCTTTCTTTCTTCTGTGTCTTAGTTGCTTTTCTTTCATTGCTGTGACAAAATACTCAACACCCAAAATTAAGGAAGGAAGGGGCTGGGGAGATAGCTCAGTAGAATAAGTGCTTGTCTGGCAAGCACAAGGGCCTGAGTTCAATCCCCAGTTCTGCCAATAAAACAAAACAAAGCTAAGGAAGGAAAGCTTTATTTAGCTCACAGCTTGCAGAGGTATCAGACCAGACTCAGCTAGGTCCAAGGCAGACTGGTGCATGGCAGAGAGCAACCTTTCATGGTGGCGGCAAAGAGCAGAGTGAAAGACTATCTCCCTTATGTTGCATTCAGGCTATCTGCCTTAGGCTGGGTGTAGTACTCATGCCCATAATCCCAGTAGCATTTATACCCAGAATCCCAGCAGCACTCATACCCATAATCCCAGGGAATCATGAGTTAATCATAAACTCTAGAAGTCTGCCCCATGACTGTATGAGGCATTGGGGGGATAACTAGACACAAACCATAACAGGAAGAAATATTCTGTCAATTTATTGCCATAATAAAAGTAAAAACTAGATCTTCCTAGTATTGTTCCTATTTCTTCCTTAGAGATATCTATCAAATATTTGCACGATGTTTTCATTAACAATCACCAGCATAATTTAGTGAGTATATTATAATCACAAGGTTTCTGTTTGGCTCATTCCCTAGTTTTTTGATACAGTGTTATGGTGAGGTTATTACCACAGAGCTTCACAATGTAGTTACACAGGGAGAGCAACTGATTTAAACAGATATGACATCTTAGCAACAGTAGTATAATTGTCAATAAGCACAATTTAGAAACTGAACAAATGTAACTATTGATTTTGTACTTTAAGCCATAGGAACAAAGCCTATAGTTACACAAGAGAAGCAATTGCAAATTAGGAGTTTATATGCAAAGTGTTTCCTCTTGTTAGAGTGGACTTACCCTGGGCTTCTCCAGTCAAGCCCGTGGCCCTGTCCCAGGCACTTCCTGCAATGGCTACCTGTCTAGTTACTCTTCTCTCGTTGCTGAGACAAATACCCAACACCCAAAATGAAGGAAGGAAAGGTTTTTGTAGCTCACAGTTACTGGAGGTTTCAGTCCATACTCAGCTGGCGCCAAGACAGAAAGGCACAGGGCAGAGGGAAGCAATTCATGGCAGCAGAACAGCAACAATATGGTGACAGAGGCAACGGAAAAACCAGGGGATCAGAGAGCAACCAACCAATCAGGGCAGCAGAGCAACAGCATGAATCTGCCTCTCTGTCTCTCTGTCTCTCTTTAAATTATATCAGGCTCTCTGCCTTAGCCTATCCGCCTCAGGCCACACCTGTAATTCCCAGCAGTACTCAGACCATAATCTCATCAGTACTAAAAGATATAATCCCAGTGGAACATGGGTCAAGTCTCAAACTCTAGAAGTCCCTGCCCCATGATTGCATGAGGCTTTGGGGGAACAACTAGACATAAATTATAACACTATCCAACCCCCAGTGTAGGAGCATGCGCCAGGCCCACAGTTCCTCTAGACTGAGACTCCTGAAGCTCCCAAGGTGCACCAAGGCTCAAGTATTGCTCCACAATGGTGGGGGCAGGGGGCAGAGTCTTCCCCATTCCAAGCAGCTCACCAAAGCTCCGGACATTCTCTGAGGCTCAGCATCAGTCCTATTTTTTTCTATATTCTACAATTTATTCAAATACAAATTTTCAATGTACTCCCTAATAACCCTCTGGATTTTAATGCTCTCTATTGTAACACTTTTTTCATCTCCACTTGGATTGATTTGGGTTCTCTCCCTTTCACATACACACACACACACACACACACACACTTTAATTATTTTGGCTAAGGGTTTACCAATCTGGTTTATGTATTCAAAGAAGCAAGTCTTTTTTCTTTCCTTTTCTTTATTTTTTCTTTTTCTTTTTGCATCCTGTGTATCAGTCTCTTAGTCTCTGTCTCATTACTTTGGGGCCTCATCTTTTATTATTTCTTCTTTTCTGTTGAGTTTGATTCTGGATTGTTTTGTTTTTCTGAGACCTTGGGATACATGAGTATGTTATTTATTTGATATTTCTTTGATCTTTTGATGCAGGAATTCATAACTATAACCTTCCCTCTTAGAGGGGTATTTGCCTATCTCAGAAATTCCTTTTTTAGGGGGAGGGAGTTACTGGGGATCCAACTCAGGACCTTGGACTTGCCAGGCAAGTGCTTATGCTACTGAGCTTACTTGCTGGCCCTATCCCAGAGATTCTTATATGCTGTATTTACATGTTGTTATGGTTTATGTCTAGTTGTCCCTCCAAAACCTCATGCAATCATGGATGGGGACTTCTACAGATTGAGACTTGACTCATGAGTCACTGGGATTATGTGTTTTAGTACTGATGAGATTGTGGGTCTGAGTACTGCTGGGAATTATAGATATGGCCTGAGGCGGGTAAGCTAGGCAGAGAGCCTGATATAATTTAAAGAGAGACAGAGAGACATACTAGAGCTGTTGCTCTCTGCTCTCTGGTTGTTCTGTTGCCTCTGTTGCTATTGTTGTTGTTCCACCGCCATAAAGTGCTGCTGTCTGCCATGTGCCTCTTTGCCTTGAAGCCAGCAGAGTATGGACTGAAACCTCCATTAACTGTGAGCTAAGTAAACTTTTCCTTCCTTCATTTTTGGTGTCAGGTATTTGTCCCAGCAATGAATAAGAAGTAAATAAGACAGAATTTGGTACCAGAGAAGTGGGGTTGTTGCTGTGACTAACTTGGCTATGTGGATTACAAGGTTTTGGGAATGGCTTACGAGAAGAGATGGGAAAGGTTCAGAGATATCGGCTACAAGCAAAGCACTGGAACAACCTCAGCTGTTCTGTTTGGAAGATTCTAGTCAGAGCTAAGACCAGAAGACTGGCTTGAAGCCTGGGTATAAAGAATGGTGTATGAGCAGAAATTGAAAATGTTTGGAGAGGTCTTCTACTTGGGAAGAGCTGGAAAAGCTTCAGTTGTTCTGTAGAGGAGATTCTGGTCAGAACTCATATCAGAAGATTGTCAGAAGGCCTGCTTGTAAAGACCAGGTTGAGGAGGTTTCTGCTGGAAAAAAGGACAGCATTGGTCATTGGACTCCAGATCATTTGTGCTATGGATTGGCTGAAAGTCTGTCGGAATTTTGCTCGTGCCCAGAGACTTTGCCTAAGACTGAAATTAAGCATGGTGGACTGATTAACCTTTCAAGAGATATTTCAAAGCAGCCAACTATTGGGGCGATGGCATGGTTGTTATTGGTGGCTTTAAGCCAGATTTATGCTGAAAATTAAGAGCAAGGAGCCAAGAAGAATGATTTAAAATGTGAGTTTGGCCAGAAAGGAAACACCAGGAAAGCTGTAGACTGCAAAGATGGAGCTGAAAGGATCTCCATTGCTAGGAAGGAACCAGAGAATCAAAAGGATGGACTGAGGGCATCACAAGAGGTGGCAGCTCTCCACCCTTTGCAGCCTCAGAATTGCAAGGGAGAGAAGCTTTGCCTTGAGAAGGAAGCCTCAAAACCCGAGTATCAGAATGGTGGCAGTGGCCAAACCAGGTTTCAAAATGGCGCCGGCATGGAGAATTTGTTCCTCAGAATCAAGGTCAGAGTGTTCATTAGTCCAGTCACTTGACCCCTACAACCAAGAGAGAAGGAAGCCTGGCTACTGCTCTAGCTGGCAGCAGACTTGTCATCATCCATGTGGCATTGGTTTTTGGCACATTCAGAATGCAGGGCTGTTAGTTTAAGAAGGCTTCCATTTTGATTTCAGGAGGAGGCCTGGGAGACCAGGCAGTGTGCCCCTGAGAGGGCAGTGTGTGAAGTCCAGAGTGAGAGGCCAATTCAGTGGAAACCCCAGAAGTTTGGAAAAACCAGGAACGTGGATTGTGCTAAGAGGGAGCAAAGCTGGCCTAAGAGAGAAGCCATGGGAATTACCACCAAGAGTGCCATAGGAGTGGAGTTGTACGATGCTCACAACTCAGTGCGGACTGCTTTGGATGCTCCAGTTGGAACTATGGGATTTAATGTTTACCCTGCGGGATTTTGGACATGTGTTTGTCCCAGTGTTTTGTATTACCCTGTTGTTTGCAACTTTTGGAATTGTAATGTTTATCTTATGCCTTTGAATGTTGGATATGTTAAACTTTTCTTTTGTACAGGAGCTCAAAGATGAGAGTTTGTCTTGGATCTTGGAGGAGACTTGGGATTTGGAGTTTTCAGCAATGCTGAAACTGTTGGGGCTTTGGCAACTCTTCCAGATGGACTAAAATGTCTTTTGTACAAAGGGATATGTATGAGACTTTAGGGGTCCAGGGGTGGAATGTTATGGTTTATGTCTAGTTGTCCCCTGAAAGCCTAATGTAATATGGGCAGGGACTTCTATAGATTGAGACTTGACTCATGAATCACTGGGATTATGTGTTTTACATACTGATGAGATTATCAGTCTGAGTACTGCTGGGAATAATAGGTATGGCTTGAGGCAGATAGGCCTGATGTAATTTAAAGAGAGTCAGACAGGAGCTGTTGCTCTCTGCTCCCTGGTTGTTCTGTTGCCTCTGCTGCCATTGTTGTTGTTCCACTGCCATGAACTGCTGCTCTCTGCCATGTGCCTCTCTGCCTTGGAGCCAGCCGAATATGGACTGAAACCTCCAGTAACTGTGAGCTAAATAAACCTTTCCTTCCTTCATTTTGGATGTCAGGTATTTGTCCCAGCAATGAGTAAAAAGTAACTAAGGCACATGTAAATTTGATTGCAGGAATTTTAAAATTTCCTCTCTAGTTTCTCTAGTTGCCCACTGATTATTCAAAAGTGAATTAGTCAACCTTCATGTGTACAGTTTCTGTTGCTGTGAGTTTATAGTTTTATTCCATTAGGATCTGATAACATGCAAGAAATTATTTCAATTTTTTGTATTAAAATTTGTTTATGGCACAAAATATGATATTTTAGAACCTCCCATGAGCTGTGGAGAAGAATATGTATTCTGTAGTTGTTGTATGGAACAGTCTGTAAACATCTGTGAAGTCAAGATGGTCTAATGGTATAGTTAACTCTGATATTTCTTGATTGTTTTGGCCTGAATGATGTATCTATTGGTGAGAGTGATGTATTAATGCCCATGTACCATTACTGAATTGGAACCAATGTATTCCTTTATTTTGTGTAATGTTTATTTTATTAAATTGGGTGCACTGATGTTTAGTGCATCTATCTTTACAATTGTTATATTTTCTTGGTGCATTGTTACTTTTACTAATATGTAATCACCTTCTTCGTGTGTCATTTGACTAGTTTTGACTTGAAACCTGCTTGTCAGATATGAATATAGCTGTTCCTGCTTGTTTTTATGTTCTGCTTGCATGAAAAGGATGCTTTCTATCCTTTTAGTCTATGTATGTAATTACTATTGATGTATGTTTCTTGCAAACAGAAAATAGCTTGGTCTTGTTTTTAAAATCCAATGTTACAGTCTGTCTTTTAATAGAAGAATTAAGACTATTTACCCTCAGAGTAACTGCAGAAAGATGTGTAGAAATTCCTACATTTAAATCATTTTTTTTAATGTTTAATTTTTAATTCTTAGTAGTTTCTTTTCTTTCTTCTATATGTAGGATTGCTTTAAGTATTTTCTTCAGTACTGGTAATGGCCACGAATTTCTTTAATTTATATCTATCTTAGAAGGTCTTTATTTCTCCTTCAGTTTTGAAAGATAGCTTAGTTGGATGTAGTAATCCTGGTTGGTAGTTATTTTCTTTCAGGGCTTGAAATATATTGTTCCAAGCCCTCCTGG
>PVJA010041908.1:0-17614 GCA_004027025.1 Myocastor coypus | reverse complement strand
GGTTTTTTTTTTTTTTTTTTTTCTTGTTTCAGAACTTTTGTTTGTTTATTTATTTATTTTTATGGCCAGCTCAGCCTGCTCTGAGGGCAGGGCTGATGCAGCATGTGGTGCCTGAAGCCGCCTAAGTTTTCCTAAGCAGGCACTTTAGACCACTGAGCCATCCTGCCGAGCCCTTGAAGTCTGTTTCTTGAAAAGGGAAGGAGATATAGTTCTGAGAGGGGAGGGAATATATGAATCAGATTCTTATCTGTCAATATCCTCTCCTCAGATCTGACACAATAGCATGTGATGACTTTGTAACCATGATTGAGGTCAAGCTGGCAGTGCCCTAAAAAGAGAAGATGGTGTTCCCCTCCCTACTCCTGGAGTTGGGCAGTAAGAGCACAGTTGTGGGTATGCAGTGTGAACATCCCTGAGTCCTCCTTCCCTGCTTGTTCCTTGTGTCCAGTGACAATGTGTGAAGGGTGCAGACTTAGCTTGTGGGGACCTGAACCCAAGGACTGCACTTTTAGGGTGGGCCGTTGTTATGGTTTAGGGGTGGCTTCTGGAGTTTGTGATTGATTCTTGATCCAATGCTGGGATTGCAGGTGTGAGGACTACACCCTGACCCTGGGTTGGGTAACCTTCATTACAATGTAAGGCGGGGAAAGAGGCTAGTGAGCCCCTTGAGCTCTTGCTCTTTGTCAACCCCATGAATGCTGCTTTGTGCTATGTGCCACTCTACCTTGGAGCCAGGTGAGTATGGACTGAAACTTCCACTAACTATGAGCTAAATAAAGCTTTCCTTGCTCATTTTGGCTATTGGGTATTTTGTCCTAGCAATGAGAGGAGAGTAACTGAGACAGCCTTGAAAACCTGGGGCGGGGGCCTGGCAGGATGGCTCAGTGGTCTAAAGTGCCTGCTTAGAAAAGCTTAGGTGGCTGCAGGGACTGTGGTTCGATCCCCGGCACCACATGCTGTGCCAGCCCTGCCCTCAGGGCAGGCTGAGCTGGCCATAAAAATAAATAAATAAACAAAAGTTCTGAAACAAGAAAACAAAACAAAACAAAAAAAAACCTGGGGCGGGCATGGAACATGGTGCTGATAATTAAAAGACAGTAAGTAGTCCGTGTCCCTCAGACCTGGGCCAGTTTCCTAATTCTGGAAAATATTATCAGTGTAATACATGTTAGGTGGCTAACATTTGGCAGCAGAATCTATCATTCCAATCACTGCCTTTTGGGTAGTTTCCTTGCTTCCTCTCTCATTCCCTTTGTTAGGAGACCTGGGTAGATGCTCACAAACTGGCTGGATAATTGAGAGCTTTAGTTTCTTCTTGTCTGCCTTTGCTCCTTTTTTTTTTTTTTTTTTAAAGAATTTTTATTTTATTTTATTTTTTTCTTGTTTCACAACCTTTGTTTATTCACTCATTTTTATGGCCAGCTCAGCCCGCCCCGAGGGCAAGGCTGGCGCAGCATGTGGTGCTGGGGATCCAACCACAGTCCCTGAAGCTGCCCAAGCTCTCCCAAACAGGCACTTTAGACCACTGAGCCATCCCGCCGGGCCCCCTGCCTTTGCTCCTTTTCCTAAGCGGCATCTGCATCTGCTACCTCGCACCTTGCGACATTTTCCTGGTGAACTCCCCAGGGTGAACAGCAAAGGGAAGAGGTTAAAGAAGACAGTCCCGGTAGTGCCACCAGCAACAGTGGCACTGGTACCAGTGGGAGCAGTACACTAGAACACAGCACATGTGAGAGGAAGAATCGGACTGGCACCTGGAGACAGGGGAACAGCCAGTCCACTGGAGAGACCGCCAAGGAGGAGGTGGTTGCCCTGGAGCCTGCTAACAGCCGTGGCTCCTGAGGTGTGGCGTAGTGCTGACTCAGCTTTTACTTCTTGGTATAGATGTGTGGATAGTCTCTAGCACTGGTGTCTTAGTTACTCTTCTCTCGTTGCTGGGACAAACACTCGACACTCAAAATGAGGGAAGGAAAGGTTTATTTAGCTCACAGTTACTGGGAGTTTCAGTCCATATTCAGCTGGTTCCAAGGCAGAGAGGCACATGGCAGGGGACAACCTTCCATGGTGGCAGCTAAGAGCAAGAGATCAAGGAGAGCTAGCAGCAGCTCAAGCAGCTAACTTCTCTTCCTCCCTTACATTGAAATGCAAATCACCTGCCCCAGGGCAGGTGCAGCACCCATTTCCACAATAATCAATTACAAATTCCAGAAGCTGCCCCTTGACTGCATGAGGCTTTGGGGGGGGACAGCTATGCATAAACTGTAACAACCCGTGTGCCCCATTCAAGGGCGATTATGAGCACTCCTGACTGGGCACAGCAGCTTTTACCTGGGCTTGCAGGGAGAGGCTCCTTGAGAACCTGCCAGCAGCAGCTGGGGCTACAGGCTAGTGCTGTGCAGTCAGTGCACTGCTGCTGTGGCATCTGGGCTCTGCACTCTGGAGAGCCTGTCAGAGCCTGACCCTTCTATCATTCCATTCCTTGGGAGAGAAAATGAAACCTTAGTAGCATGAACTTAGGCTTTTTTCCACAGGAAGAGGAGGAGTCAGAGCAGGGGTAGCAAGTGCAGGTCACTAATTATGGGAGCTGTTAGGCTTGGGGAGTTACTAAAATGGAAGCAACTATAGAAGCCTGTCCATTACAGGCTGCAAGAGGCTGGACATAGTGGTGCATGCCTGTAATCCCAGAACTCAGGAGGATCACTGCAAGTTTGAGGCCAGCCTGGGCTACATGGTGTACTCAAGGCCAGCCTGAACTGTATAGTGACACCCTGTCTTAGGAACTATCTAAATGCCCTGTGAGCCTGGTGGCCTGAAGCCTGGACTAGGCTTCTGCCCCATGAGATGCATATACTGCCCGAGATCATGCCTTTGCTCCCACACTTTGTCTGTGGCCCTGCAGGGCTATCTTAGCCTTCAGCCAGCTGGGTTCTGTCTTGCTTTTTGAGTAATAGTAATGATTCTAGGCTGCAGCTAAAGACGGGCCTGAAGGAGCTTAAGCATGGGTTTTTACTGACATGCCTTATGGAACTGGTATACTTGAGCCAGGTGTGGTGGCGCATGCCTGTAATCCCAGCACTCGGGAGGCTGAGGCAGGAGGATAGCTGTGAGTTCGAGACCAGCCTGGGCTACACAAGTGAGCTCAAGGCCAGCCTGAACTGCATAGTGAGACCCTGTCTCAAAAAGACAAAAAAAAAAAAAAGAACTGGTATCCTCTCAGGATAGGGGTGGGGGATACAAAGTTACACTTCCCCGTAACATGCCCCCCCCTTTTTTTTTTCTTGTGGTACCAGGGATTGAACTCAGAACTCTGAGCTTGTCAGGCAGGCACTTATTCCACTGAACTATATCCCTGGTCCCAACATGGCCCCTTTTGAAGCAGTTTCTCCCCTGAGAAAGAGTATTAGAGTAGCACTGCAGCGAGTGTGGCAAAGCTACCCGTTAGTGGACAACTCACCTTTTCTTAACATTCCAACAAAATCGTTTCCACTGCCCATAACTGGCTCTTCTGTCCCCATTTAACTCCAGGCCTGGAACCGGCTGCCAGCGCAGAATAGAGCATGCTATTTTCTGGGCTTAATCCAGGCTGCTCACACCTCCACCTCTGCCCACAGGGCAGGGTCAGCAAGTGGTGTACTGTTATGGGAATCGCTCATTGCAGAAGGGTCCTGTACAGGCAAGCCACCTCTCCCACCGGCCCAGGGACTGCCTGTGCCATGCACCAGGCTCTAGGCAGTTAACATCAGAGTAAATAAAGCCCACTGCGGTGCTGATGACTCCATAGTGACAAGTACTCATTCAGAATCTCTGCCGGAAAGGCTTCTGCTGCTGCCTTTTAGATCAGTGGCCTTGATAGAGAAACAGCAGACTGGAAATCCTCTGCATGCCAGGGCACCCCTGGTGAAAGGGACTAGAAGCAGAGGCCCTCTGCAGCTCACTTGATTAGCAGCACTAGTGTGTATACGTGGGCGGAGGTGCTGGCTGCTGTCTGCATTAGTGTGTTCCCTCCACAAGCCAGGGCTCTGGAGTTCAGATTTCTAGTACTTCATTCAGACTTATTTATTTATTTATTTAGGGACTGGGGTTCAAACTTATGACCTTGCACTTGCCACACAGGCACTTGTGCCACAGAGCCATCTCCTCCACCCCTTCAGAATTGAAATTTATTTTTTTATTTTTCTGTCTTTGAGAGTCTCACTATGCAGCTCAGGCTGGCCACTAATCTCTAATGCCCAAACAAACAAACAAAGAAACACCCATGAATTCCTTGGTCCTTTTCAGGCAACCCTTTCCATTTGCTGTAGGAAAGAAGCTTATATCTATAGTAAGTACGTTTCCTGGGGCAGTAACACTAGGAAGTGTTAAATGGGGCTTTGGGAGTGAGTATGCCAGAAGATAACTGACACACCTGGGTTTCTCACAGTTCTCAGACTGAGTGTTCCCAGTGGGCTCTGGACCAACTGAATGGCTTTGAACTTGCTGGTTGACTTGTGAGAGTTGGTCATGTGACTGAGCAGTTAGGTGGTGGCACAGACATCACCTTTCCTTTTTTTTTTTTTTTTTTGTGGGACCAGGATTCAAACTCATGACCTTGCACTTGCCAGGCAGTCACTTGTGCCACGGAGCTATCTCCCTGGCCCCGACATCACCTTTCCTGATGGAGACCAGGAGCTGGATCTGAGATCAGCGGGGCAGACATTTGTGGCCCATGGCTAAACTGGCAGAAGGTTAAGTGTCTACTGGGAAAGTCACACGGGGTTAAGGCTGCCAGTGTATCACAGTGCTAGAGCACTTCCCAGTATGCCTAAGACCTTGGGTCTTATCCTTAGTGCTGTGAAAAGCAAAAAACAGGGTTGAATTATCAATAAGGATTGGGACTTCACCTCACCTCTTCCTCTTTTAGGCTCTGAAAGTCATCTGTCAACCACAGCTGCAGCTGCCCAGGCACCATCCTGCACCTGAATGTAGCAGTAGTCAGAGCCCAGCAGGCTGATAGGTAGATTAGATTGGGAGCGGGAGGGAGTTAGTGGTTGGGCCTTGGAAGAGAGGATGATCTGCTCACTTAGCCTCCTGTCTTTCTTTGTTCTGGCTCTGAGTCCAGCTCCAGCTTCCAGGCGTGGTGGCGCATGCCTGTAATCCCAGCCCTTGTGAGGCTGAGGCAGGAGGATCGGTGTGAGTTCAAGACCAGCCTGGACTGCAAAAATGAGCTCAGGGCCAGCTTGAACTGCATAGCAAGACCTTGTGTCAAAAAGACAAATAAAGCCGGGCGTGGTGGCGCACGCCTGTAATCCCAGCACTTGGGAGGCTGAGGCAGGAGGATCAGTGCGAGTTCGAGACCAGCCTGAGCTACAAAAGTGAGTTCAAGGCCAGCCTGAACTGCATAGTGAAACCCTGTCTCAAAAAGACAAAAAAAAAGACAAATAAATAAATAAATAAATAAATGAGAAAGCAAAATGGAGCTCACTACAGTGAAAAACACCTGTAATTCTAGGACTCTGGGACTCTGAAGAGGACTGCAAACTCAAGCTTAGCTGGGGCAATTTAGTGGGCTCTGGTTTCCAAAAGGGATGGAACTGATCTCAGTATGTACTGGTTGGGGACAGCTCACACCTCAATTGAGTTCTCCACCTGTGTCTGCATTATGCTCTCAGCTACTTGGTTTCTTCCACGTATTGTCACGTTAAGTGTTTCAAGTGTCTCCACACACACCTGCCCACGAGACAGATTTCCATTCTCTTGCCCTGTGCTTGAGGACAAATCTTATCTTTCCACCAGATGGCAGTGCGGCTAGCACAGCCTATACCTTTTCCTAGTGGTGTTTTGTCAACTGGTGCCGTTAAGTACCAGAAAAACCTCTTAAGCTCAGACTACCCTGTAGGGGCTGACTTTGTGCCTTATTTTGACACTTCATAATGGCAATCCCAGTCCAGTACCCAGTGGGGTTTGGGCATTTGATGCACACATCAGGGCCACCCTGACCTGATGCCCACTGTTTCTTGGTTGGTTCTGTCAGCCCTTGCTTTTCACATATGGCTCTGCCTAGAGTACCAGGCTTGGGCCCAGTGGTTACCTCAGTAATAGTCCTGTGCAGAGGGAAGGAGGTGAACCTTCCCCTGCCTGTTTTGTATAACAAGGGGTGGGATAGAGGAACCAACTGAAAGGAGAAGGCCTAAATTCAGGGCAGGGTTCTGTGGGGTTCCTTCATTCTTTACTGATCTCTATGGCAACAGAATGTTAAGACTTTATTATGCTAAAAATATGGATAATTGCTCTCAGGTTTTAATTTGTCAGTTCTCAGACTTCTAGGTGGGATAATGGCTTTGTGGAGATGTTCATCTCGGGTTGTGCCTGCTTGTGTCATTAGAGGCCAGGGGGATTCTGCACTAGCTCCTGATTTTTGCTTGTTATTCCTCACTGCCACCCTTAGGCTTCCTTCCTGGCCCTGTGCTAGTTTGCTTTGTGGACCTGAGGGAAGGGAAGGAGGATTCGCTATATTTAAGTAAGAATGCTGGCTAGGATTCAGTCCCCCGACAGTACTGATCTGGCTGCTAATGCATCCTTAGAGGTATGGAGGGGACCACTTCTGTTAGCCATCCTGAGGCCATGCCCTGGGACTCCTTGTGGCTGGCTTGGACTCCACATCGTTCTGTGCCCGGCTTCCCGGTCCTGCTGAGCTGGCTCATTTTGGTCTGCTTTCCTCCACTCCCATCCCTGGTTTCTTCGGCTTTCCTAAATGTTGGTCCTTCTGCTTCACTCCTCCTCACTCCCTGTTCTTACTTCCTCAAGCAGCTTCTGGCTAGGAGGGAGATGGTGGCAATAAGGAAACATCTAAGAAAACTTCTGCTCTTAGCCGGGCGTGGTGGCGCACGCCTGTAATCCCAGCACTCGGGAGGCTGAGGCAGGAGGATCGTTGTGAGTTCGAGACCAGCCTGGGCTGCAAAAGTGAGCTCAAGGCCAGCCTCAACTGCACAGCAAGACCCTGTCTCAAAAAAAAAAAAAAAAAAAAAAAAAAAAGAAAAAAAAGAAAACTTCTGCTCTGGTCTTACCCCATATAAGGTGATGACATCTAGTGGGTGACAGCTGGTGTCACTGTGTGTGACTCAGTGCCTTCTTGTTACTCATCCCTCCACTGGGGGTGATTAGAGTGGCAAGAAGGGGGCAGTGAACAGCCTCTATGCCCAGCCTACGGTAAAAGAAACCTCCAAGCTCTCCCACCCCAGCATGGGAGGGACAGAAGTAAAACTGGCCTAGATTCCTTCCCAGTAAAATTAGAATTTCCCTATCAGCTATGAGTTCCAGGTAGGATTTTCACCTGACTTTGGACTTCCACCTCCGCTTCTGTCCTCCAAGGCAGTACCACTACCTCTCTAGTCTTTAACTGCTGTGTATTAGCATAGGAACTCAGCCGTCTTCCTCCTCAGCTCCCAACAGCTCTGGCTTGTGAGCTATGGGGAGGGGTGGGGCTCACAGAAACTTGACCTGCAAACCTTACCATGTCCCTTATGAGGAGGACTGATGGGAATAAAGGAGTAATACTTGGACAGTGAAAAGAGGCAACTGCATGGGGGCTGGCAGGATGGCTCAGCGGTCTAAAGCACCTGCTTAGGCAGCCACAGGGACCACTGTTCGATCCCCAGCACCACATGCTGTGCCAGCTCTGCCCTCAGGGCAGGCTGAGCCAGCCATACAAATAAATAAATAAACAAAAAAAAAAAAAAAAAAAAAAAGAGGCAACTGCAGCTGTGGAAAGTCAGAAAGTAGCCCGGCATGGTGGTGCATGCCTATAATCCCAGCCCTTGGGAGGCTGAGGCAGGAGGATTGGTGTGAGTTCAAGACCAGCCTGGGCTACAAAACTGAGCTCATGGCCAGCTTGAACTGCATAGCGAGACCCTGTCTCAAAAAGACAGAGAGAGAGAGACAGAGAGAGAGAGAGAGAGTAGAATGATAGTTGTTATGTCTGTGCAGGGTTTGTTGGTCAGGCCTGATTCTGATTACATGTATTAAATAATTTTATTCTCATGAAAACTGCCTTAAGGTGCACTGTTTTGTCCACTTTGGAAATAAAGTTGAGCGTCGGGCGTGGTGGCGCACGCCTGTAATCCCAGCACTCAGGAGGCTGAGGCAGGAGGATTGGTGCAAGTTCGAGACCAGCCTGGGCTACAAAAGTGAGCTCAGGACCAGCCTCAACTGCATGGCGAGACCCTGTCTCAAAAAGACAAAAAAAAAAAAAAAAAGAAATAAAGTTGATACCTAGTGATTAAGCAAAGAACTTGTTCCTCAGTCGCACAGGAGTTCAGGATTGCAATCAACACAGACTAGCATTAGACTCCTTGGTCTTACTTAATCATATTGCCTCTCAGCACCACTGTGGAGCTAGGGCCTGGAGTTAATGGCCCAGTGACCCTCTTCCTGTCTATGGTCATTACTCTCAGTAGACACAGATTTTGTGGGAGGTACTGGGGATAGGACCTTGGACCTCACAGATGCTAAACAGGCATTATGCTACTGAGATACACCCCCAGCCTGGATCCCAAAATTTCCAACTTCATATTGTTTTATTTTTATTTTATGTATTTGGTACAGGGTTTCACTGCACAGGTCAGGTAGCTCATAGTAATCCTATCTCAGCCTCTCAAGCCCTGGGATTACAGGTGTGTGCCACCACTCAGTTTCAGTGGCTGGCTCAGCATGCCTGGCACAGCATACACTACCAGGGTCATACCCAGGTCCCTGTGCTTGGCAGGCAGCTCTTAGATTGCTGAGCTATCTCTCTGGCTCCTCTACTTAATATTCTTTGCTCGTCTTGTTCTTTGTTCCGTCTTGTGGTTAAATCCTTTCCTAATGTACCCTAAACTTTCTTTTTTTAAATTTTTTTTTTAATGTGTTAACTTTATTTTTTTTTTATTTTGTCTTTTTGAGACAGGGTCTCACTGTGTAGTTCAGGCTGGCCTTGAGCTCACTTTTGTAGCCCAGGCTGGTCTCGAACTCACAGCGATCCTCCTGCCTCAGCCTCCCAAGTGCTGGGATTACAGGCGTGCGCCACCACGCCCGGCTATTTATGTTTTCTTTTTTATTATGGCCGGCTCAGCCTGCCCTGGGGGCGGGGCTGGCACAGCATGTGGTACTGGGGATTGAACCCCGGTCCCTGCTGCCGCCTAACTTTCCTAAGCAGGCGCTTTAGACCACTGAGCCATCCCGCCAGCCCCTAAGCTTTCTCTTTTATTTTATTTTATTTTATTTTTTATTTTATTTTATTTTATTTTTTGTGGGACCAGGGTTCGAACTCATGACCTTGCACTTGCCCAGCAGGCACTTGTGCCTCGGAGCTATCTCCCCAGCCCCTAAGCTTTCTCTTTTAAAAAAATTATTTAAAAAATAATTATTTATTTGTGTTATGGCCGGCTCATCCTTCCCTGGGGGTGGGGCTGGCACAGCATGTGGTGCCTAGGATTGGACCACAGTCCCTGTTGCTGCCTAAGCTTGCCTAAGCAGGCACTTTAGACTGCTGAGCTATCTCGCTGGTTCCCTAAACTTTCTTAGTTGGACTTAACCTCCTTTCCCAACATGCCTTGCCTATTGTGGGTCTCATTATGCCTTTATTTACAATTCTTTGTAAACTCTATTCCCAGACTAGAGCCTAATAAGGCCACCATAGAAGTCTTTTCATTATTGTTTTTCCTTAAACATATTAAATGTCTGTTGAGTTAATTCTTTCTTATTAAATAGTCAGAGTCAAGCTTTTCAAAGGCTGGCTCTTCTAGCCTGTTTTCTGCAGCCACTTCATCCACTCCTTTTTCATCTAAAAGAACATGCAGGTTTACTCTTTTTGGTGTTACCATGGTAGCCTGATACTTTCTGTCTAAAGTGTTACTTGTCTTCCACTAGAGACTGATGTTTCCATGGCAACCAGGTAAAGGCAACAGTGATGAGCTGGATACAGGGGAGAACAAACTTCTGGTCTGAGAAGCTGTGTATCTGAATCTTCTCACTGCAGACATTCCTTCTCCTGCCTCCCAACTTTCACACTCTATTTTTTTTTTTTAAGAAGTTTTTTTTTTTTTTTCAAGAACTTTTTTTTTTTGGTGGGACCAGGGTTCGAACTCACGACCTTGCACTTGCCCAGCAGGCACTTGTGCCTCGGAACTATCTCCCCAGCCCCTTCAAGAACTTTTTATTTTATTATTTTTATTCTTGTTTCAGAACTTTTGTTTGTTTATTCACTCATTTTTGTGGCCGGCTCAGCCCGCCCCAAGGGCAGGGCTGGCGCAGCATGTGGTGCCGGGGATCAAATCGTGGTCCCTGAAGCCGCCCAAGCTTCCCCAAGCAGGGGATTTAGACCACTGTGTCATCCCGCCGGGCCCGCAACTTTCACACTCTAAATCCAGAACTAGTTTGCTGTTAAGATTTGTGCCTGGGGGGCTGGGGAGATAGCTCCGAGGCACAAGTGCCTGCTGGGCAAGTGCAAGGTCGTGAGTTAGAACCCTGGTTCCACCAAAAAAAAGATTTGTGCCTGGTAGAAAAAACTATGTGAATGCGAGACAAAGTAGACCAATCAGCTTAAATTGTGGGGGTAAGGGGCAGGGAAAGAGCTGACGAAAGACCACTTCTAAAGACTAGATGAGTTCTATTAGCTGTTCCAGATCTGTTCTCAAGAACTGTTAAAGAGTTGGCTGGAGTTACTGGAAAGCCATTAGGCAGTTATTTTTGAGAGAATGGGTAGATGGATGAGGTGGTTGAAGACTGGAAGGGAGCCAGTCTCTGCAGGGTTGCACAAAGGGGAAACAGTGACCTTGGAAATCAGAAACTTTTCAAACTCCTGCCAGTGCTGCAGAAAGCATGAGAGCTTTACTCAGCTTTTTAAGCATTAGGAAGCCTTCTTGTTTAGAATGAGTGGTACTGAGAATTGGCTTCCTCCTCTCAACCCTGGCTATAAGCAAGCTGTGGGACCTTTCCTCGCTTGGAGAATGGCCACTCTGCAGCTAAGTGCATAGTTCAGGAACCTCTTCTGAGGTTCTCTACCACAAATCTTAACAGCAATCTTTTTTTTTTTTTTTTTTTGGCTTTTTGAGACAGGGTCTCACTGTGCAGCTGAGGCTGGCTTTGAGCTCACTTTTGTAGCCCAGGCTGGTCTCGAACTCGCACCAATCCTCCTGCCTCAGCCTCCCAAGTGCTGGGATTACAGGCGTGAGCTACCACACCCGGCGTCTTAACAGCAATCTTTTTTTTTTTAAATTTTTTTATTTTATTTATTTATTTATTTTTTCTTGCTTCAGAACCTTTATTTATTCACTTATTTTTATAGCCGGCTCAGCCTGCCCGAGGGCAGGGCTGGCACAGCATGTGGTGCCGGGGATCGAACCGCGGTCCCTGAAGCCGCCCAAGCTTTCCCAAGCAGGGGCTTTAGACCACTGAGCCATCCCACCGGGCCCTTAACAGCAATCTTAACAGCAAACTAGTTCTGGATTTAGAGTGTGAAAGTTGCGGGCCCAGTGGGATGACACAGTGGTCTAAATCCCCTGCTTGGGGAAGGTTGGGCGGCTTCAGGGACCACGGTTCGATCCCTGGCACCACATGCTGCGCCAGCCCTGCCCTTGGGGCGGGCTGAGCCGGCCACAAAAATGAGTGAATAAACAAACAAAAGTTCTGAAACAAGAATAAAAATAATAAATAAAATAAAAAGTTCTTGAAGGGGCTGGGGAGATAGCTCCGAGGCACAAGTGCCTGCTGGGCAAGTGCAAGGTCGTGAGTTCGAACCCTGGTCCCACCAAAAAAAAAAAAGTTCTTGCAAAAAAAAAAAAGAAACTTCTTAAAAAAAAAATAGAGTGTGAAAGTTGGGAGGCAGGAGAAGGAATGTCTGCAGTGAGAAGATTCAGATACACAAACTAGCTGAACAACTGGGTACTTGTTTTATCTACTTCAGAGTGCTATAAAAGGATGATAATAGCACCTATCTTCTAGGGACACCATGAAGATCAAATGAGATTCTGCGCCTGGCAGGCTTAGGTCTCATGGTTAGCTCGTGGTTGTCACTCCCATTCTTGTGGGTGCCTACTCACTAGACATTCTACCTGATCTCATTCTTTTATTCCCCAACTTCAGGGAATGCTCGAGTCTCCATGGGGAGAAGCAGTGGGGAAAACAAATTTTTTTTAAGCAAAATCATAAGAAACACTGTTTCTTATGTTTTTTATTATTTATTATTTAATATTTTTATTGTTTAAATTTAACAATGGTTATATTACATATTTTCATCATCAGATCAGTTTAGAATAGATATAGGTATATAAGATTGATGAAACAATTAAACATTAACACTTTCAATAAACATTACTTTTTTTTCTTCTTCCCCTTTCTTTTTTTTAAAAAGTTGACACATTGGGGGCCTGGCAGGATGGCTCAGTGGTCTAAAGTGCCTGCTTGGGAAAGCTTGGGCAGCTGCAGGGACCGCAATTCGATCCCCAGCACCACATGCTGCGCCAGCCCTGCCCTTGGGGCAGGCTGAGCCAGCCATAAAAATAAATAAGCAAACAAACAAAAGTTCTGAAACAAGAAATAAAATAAAATAAAAATAAAATTTAAAAAAAAGTTGACACACTGCATATTGTTCTCACAATAGTTCTACAGGGCACAGTGTGTGGGCATGACCCACCTCCCTATTGATGTTGCTAAGAAGAAAAAAAAAAAAAAAAAGAAGAAAAGAAAATTATTCTCTTTGGACTAAGAGGAAGCAGATGCATACACAGTCAAATGTTCTGCAATTGCAGTGGGCCACCAGTGAAGCTTGTAATGTAGGAGGCTATTGAATCTAAGCCTCCTAAAGCTCATCTCACCAATCTAGCTCTGCGTTTCATGCATTGTAATTAAGCTTTTTTTTTTTTGAGTGATCAAGGGCAAGTCAAAGCAAGACCTGTATAACAAAACATTCATTTTTTTGTATCTTCCAGGGCCAAATCCCCTCAGGATTAAGTTTGGGACCATATACAGTACTTTGTAGAACTGCTGTTAGTGTCAGCCTTCGGGATGAGTCATGGCCATTGCTTGGCCAGTTTGCTTTCTGTGGAAAATAAATTTTTATTGTTCCTGGGTTAAAGTCCAATTGCCCCCTGTATGCTGAGTTTCTGTCCCTAGTCAGATTATGGCCAAATGATTTTAAAAATTGAAGGCCTAACTCACTGAGGTGTGAAGGTACACAGTGAACTCTTTCTTGCCTGACCAGAGAAGAAAATTCCCAGAGCACTGTGGCACTTTTTATTTATTTTTTTAATGTATTTGGTACAGGGCTGGTGAGATGGTTCAGCAGTCTGAAGTGCCTGCTTAGGAAAGCTTAGGCAGGAGAGTCACCTAGAAAGAAAACATTCTTTCGGGCTTTCACAGAGAGTAAACTGGTCAAGCAATGGCTGTGACTCATCCAGATGGCTGACACTGACAATAGTTCTACAAAGCACTTTACATGGTTTCAAAGTAAATCCTGAGGGGATCTGACTGACATTGAGAGACACAAAAGTTACGTGTTTTGTTATGCAGGTCTTGCTTTAATTGTCCCTTAACCACCCAGCAGAAAAGTTTAACCACGAGGATTAAAACGTAAAGCTAGATTAGTATGCTAAGCTGTAAAAGGCTTAAATCAACAGCTTCCAGTATTGCCAATTCTGCCAGTAATCCATTGTGATTATGAAATACTGGACTATGTATACAACTACTTTTCTTAGTTCAATGAGAAGAATTTTTTGTTTGGCAGGACCAAGGTTTGAACTCATGATCTTGCACTTGGCAGGCAGGCACCTGTGCCACGGAGCTATCTCCCGAGTCCCTGAGAAGAAAGAAATTTTTTGTACCAACATTGACTAGAAAAATTATCATGTCTACATCCTGTGCTCTGTATAACTACTAGGAGGATAACAATATACATTGTATCAATTATGGGGAATATATTACTATCAAGTTTTTGAAAAAAAAAAAAAAAAAAGAGGGGGTCCGGTGGGATGGCTCAGTGGTCTAAAGTGCCTGCTTGGGAAAGCTTGGGTGGGACCGCGGTTCGATACCCGGCACCACATGCTGCGCCAGCCCTGCCCTTGGGGCGGGTTGAGCCGGCCATAAAAATGAGTGAATAAGCCGGGCGTGGTGGCTCACGCCTGTAATCCCAGCACTCAGGAGGCTGAGGCAGGAGGATTGGTGCGAGTTCGAGACCAGCCTGGGCTACAAAAGTGAGCTCAGGACCAGCCTCAACTGCATAGCGAGACCCTGTCTCAAAAAGACAAAAAAAAAAAAAATGAGTGAATAAACAAACAAAGATTCTGAAACAAGAAAAAAAATAAATAAATAAAAAAGAAAAAAAAAGGAGGAAAGCTTAGGCAACTGCAGGGATCATGGTTCGATCCCTGGCACCACACACTGCGCCAGCCCCACCCCCAGGATTGATAGTGATCCTCCTATTTTTAGCCTCCCCAGTGCTGGGATTACAGGTGTGCACCACTACACTAAGACTCAGTCATTGGGAGATCGAACCCCAATCCCTGTGCGTTGTGGTTTATGTCTAGTTGTCCCCCTAAAGCCTCATGGGGCTGTCAAGTGCGGTTTATGTCTAGTTGTCCCCCTAAAGCCTCATGGGGCTGTCAAGTGCGTGGCTCGAGGGGTGAGGCTGTCAAGCATGCGGCTTGAGGGGGGCGTGGTTGAGAGAGGCCTAACCTTTCCTCCCCTAAGCTTGTCTGTCAGGTATTTGTCCCAGCAAGGACAGAATAATAACTAAAACAGAATTTGGTACCATAAAAGTGGGGTCATTGCTGTGGCTATACCTGACCATGTAGATTACAAGCTT
Source organism: Myocastor coypus (assembly GCA_004027025.1). Classification (NCBI taxonomy): domain Eukaryota; kingdom Metazoa; phylum Chordata; class Mammalia; order Rodentia; family Myocastoridae; genus Myocastor; species Myocastor coypus. The sequence continues at coordinate 2,802 of PVJA010041908.1, read as the reverse complement.
TTGGGAATGGCTTCTGGAAAGAAATAGGAAAGGTTTGGCGATGTCGCCTATGAGTAAAGCTCTGAAACAGTTTTGGCACTTCTATACGAGAGGTTCTGGTCAGAGCTCAGACTAGAAGACTGATAGCCAACCTGTAAAGACCAGGCTGGGGAGGTTTCTGCTGGGAAGAAGGACTGCATTGGTTGTTGGACTTCAGATCATTTGTGTTTTGGCTTGGCCCAAACTTTGGCAGAATTTTGCCCATGTACAGAGACTTTGCCTGAGACTGAAATTAAACATGGTGGACTAATTAATTTTTCAAAGGAAATTTCAAAGCAGTCAAATATTGGGGCAGTGCTATGGTTATTACTGGGGGCTCTTAGTCAACTATATGTTGACAATGAAGAGTAAAAAGCCCAGCAGCATGAGATAAAATGTGAATTTGGAGCCCGGCAGGATGGCTCAGTGGTCTAAAGTGCCTGCAGGCGCATGTAGGTGGCTGCAGGGACCTTGGTTCGATCCCTGGCACCACATGCTGCGCCAGCCCTGCCCTCAGGGCAGGCTGAGCCGGCCATAAAAATAAAAGTTCTGAAACAAGAAAAAAAATAAAATAAAAAATTAAAATAAAAAATTTTGGGGGCTGGGGAGATAGCTCCGAGGCACAAGTGCCTGCTGGGCAAGTGCAAGGTCGTGAGTTCGAACCCTGGTCCCACAAAAAAAAAAAAAAAAAGAAAAAAAATTTTAAATGTTGTGAATTTGGCCAGAAAGAAAGCACCAGGAAGGCTGTGGATTGCAAAGATAAAGCTGAGATCTCCATTGCTCAGGAAGGAACAAATGAGTAGTGAAGATGTCCTGACAGTATCACTGGAGATGGTAAGTTCTTGCCCTTTGCAGCCTCAGAAGTGCAAGGGGGAGGATGACAGCGCGCGTTGTCAGTTTAATGGTTTGTGCCTCTCTTGGCCCCATCCCCTCAAGCTGCACCCTTCCAGCCGTGGACTTGACAGCCCCATGATTTACATGAGGGTTTGTGGGGACAACTAGACACAAACCACAACACTGCACTTGCCTGAGCAAGTGCTTAGACCACTGAGTTATCTTGCCGGCCCTTGTGGTGCATCTTTTTAACGTCCTTTCCAACCCTGCTACACTCCTATAGCACTTGCCTTTGTTGGTTTACAGAACCATGCTCTACTTTGGTCATTTCCTTTCTAAATGAGTACTTGAAATCAGCACAAGTCCTCTGCTAAAGATCAATTATAATCTCAACAATCAAATGGACCCAGGTGCTCATTTTGGCAGCACATATACTAAAATTGGAATGATACAGAGAAGATTAGCATGACCACTGTGCAAGGATGACACACAAATCTGTGAAGTGTTCCATATTTTTAAAAAAAGAGGGGGGAAGCCGGGCGTGGTGGCGCACGCCTGTAATCCCAGCACTCGGGCGGCTGAGGCAGGAGGATCGGTGCGAGTTCGAGACCAGCCTGGGTTACAAAAGTGAGCTCAAGGCCAGCCTCAACTGCATAGCGAGACCCTGTCTCAAAAAAAAGACAAAAAAAAAAAAAAAAAAAAAAAAAAAAAAAAAAAAAAAAAAAAAAAAAAAAAAAAGAGGGGGGGCCGGGGAGATAACTCAAGGGCACAAGTGCCTGCCTGGCAAGTGCAAGGTCCTGAGTTTGATTCCTAGTTCTGCTAAATAAGTAAATAAGTAAAAAATAAATTAATAAATAGAAAATAAACCAAACAAAACAAATGGACCTGGGTCTCCCATGCTGGCTCCACCCCCCAGGGTGCACTGACATGGCAATTGAGACTGGGTGTGGTGGAGTGCGCCGATGCCTATAATCCCAGCTCTTCGGAGGCTGTAAACAGGTGGATCACTATAAGTCTGATCTAGCAGTGAGACCCTGAACACACTGCAGACCCTTCCCTAAAATGCAAAAGCAAATAAACAAACAAAACAATCAAATGGAAAACTACTACAGTAGTCCCCTAGGCCTCCCCTTGCTGTCTCCTCTCAAATAACCAACCCTGGGAATGACTGACCTGCAAGGCCTGAGGGAAGCATGCTGGGTCCCTCGAGCGTAGTGTACACTTGTATCTGCAGCCTGAACAAAGCTCTGAACTTCTCACTCTTCCTGGTGTCCGAATAAGGGGCCAGGGCATAGTTACAAAAAATGCTTTCCACTGTTTATTTGTGACTATTTGATGAATTGTCTTTACTCTTTTATTTAGTTTTCATGTTTGTCCAATAAGAGGGGCACTTTATTATTTTTATTTCATAGTTAGAATGGCACAGCTGATGAGATTCAGAAAAGCAAAACTATTCAGGGTGACTAGCCAGGCATGGTGAGGCACACCTATAATCTCAGCACTCTGGGAAACAGAGCTAGAAGGACTGAAAGTTTGAACTCAGTCTGGAAAATCTTAGTGATTTAGTAAGACACTATCTCAAAATTTTAAAAATGAATAAAGGGCAATGGAAGTATCTCAGAGTGCCTCTCAGTTTAATCCAGAGGTACTAAAAAAAAAAAAAAAAAAAAAAAAAAAGTAACTTTGTCCATTGACCTTCCCTCAAGAAAATCCTGGGCTGGGGAGATAGCTTGGCAGTATAAGTGCCTGCCTGGCAAGGGCAAGAATCAGGGTTTGGGGGCCCGGCAGGATAGCTCAGTGGTCTAAAGCGCCTGCTTGGGAAAGCTTGGGCGGCTTCAGGGTCCGCGGTTCGATTCCCGGCACCACATGCTGCGCCAGCCCTGCCCTCGGGGTGGGCTGAGCCGGCCATAAAAATGAGTGAATAAACAAAGGTTCTGAAACAAGAAAAAA
>PVJA010041907.1:0-17560 GCA_004027025.1 Myocastor coypus | reverse complement strand
ATCAGATCAGCAGTTATTACTTGAAATATGCAAATAATTTCTTGTCATTAAATGCAAGGGATTTAACACTTGGGATAAAAAAAAAATTAAAAACATATATATATTTTTTTTGTCTTTTTTTTTTTTTTTTTTTTTTTTTTTTTTTTTTTTTTTTTTTGTCTTTTTGAGACAGGGTCTCACTATGCAGTTCAGGCTGGCCTTGAGCTCACTGTTGTAGCCCAGGCTGGTCTCGAACTCACACCAATCCTCCTGCCTCAGCCTCCCGAGTGCTGGAATTACAGGCGTGCGCCACCACGCCCGGCTTCCTAAAAACATATTTATAAAAGAAATTTAACACATAAATGTCTATTCATGGATTTGACAAATTAGTATCACTAAAGTGCCTTATTGTAGTAAGGAGTATATAAGGCTTTCCAATAGCCTTGGTTTGATTTTCTTAGCCTCATCTAGTAGCTATTTGATGAGGCTCTCATTATGTTTTTTTGTTTTGTTTATTTATTTTAAATGTAAAAGTGGTTATATGACATATTTTCATTATCAGATCAGTTCAGATTAATAGATATAGGCATATAAAATTGATCAAACAATTAAACATTAACACTTTCAATAAACATTGCTTTTTTTAACAGTTGACACACTGCATATTGCCCTCATAATAGTTATACAGAGCACAGGGTATGGACATGACATACCTTCCAATTGATATTGATAAGGAAAGAAAAAAATTTAGAGTTCTTATAATAGGGAGACTACGGTATTTACACATGTAGGCCTGGTTTATTTCACTAATGAGTCTATGTTCAATATACATCCATTTATATATGAAGTCTTCCAGCTTATCATTCTTTATAGTTGAGTAGTATTCCATTGTATAAAAATGCCACATTTTCTTCAACCATCCTTCAAATGATGGGCATTTTGGTTGTTTCCAAGATTTGGCTATTACAAATTGAACTGCTATGAACATAGGTGCACAGATATCGCTATGGTATGATGTTTTCAGTTCTTCTGGGAAAATTCCCAGTAGGGGGATAGCTGGATTGAACGGAACTTCCAATTCTAGTTTTGTAAGGATCCTCCACACTGCTTTCCATAATGGTCGGACCAATCTGCATTCCCACCAGCAGTGGAGAAGTGTTCCTTTTTCCCCACAGCCTCTCCAGCATTTGTTGCTGGTTGATTTCTTTATGATAGCCATTCTTTCTGGGGCGAGATGGTATCTAAGTGTTGTTTTGATTTGCATTTCACGAATGGCTAGTGGTGTGGAGTATTTCTTCATGTATTTGTAGGCTTGTTGCATTTATTTCTCTGAGAAGTGTCTCATTATGTTTTTAAGGTTTTTCTGTGTATACTACCATGTACTAATTACTCTCACGTTTCTCTCTTGTGTAAATTAGTGATCTATAGATTCAATGCAATCCCCTATCAGAATAGTAATAATATTAAACAGTAAGAAAACAAATCACTACATTAAAAATATGCATAAAGGAGCTGGATAAAAATATATTAAAAGAAATCATACAGGTGGCTAACAGGCATATGAGCATAGCTCCTCAACCTCACCAATCATTAGGGAAATCCAAATTAAAACCAATGAGATATTTGTTCTTACCTGTCACAGTTGCTGCCTTCTGAAAGAAGACAGAAAATGCTGGTGAGGATATGGAGAAACAGGCCTCTTGCCACACTGTTGGCGGGAGTGTAAATCAATTGAGACATTCTAAAACACTGTATGAAGGTTCCTCAACAAAAATGAAACAAAACAACAAACAGGTCTCTGAATTACTATACATGTCTATGCAAAAGAATTTAACTCAGAAGGTCAGAAAGATTTCTGCACTTCTTTGCTTATTCTAGCATTATGTTCAATGCACAATGTGAAGAACCTACCCAGCTGGCTGTCTTATTTACTCTTGTGGCCAGGACAAATACCTGACCATCCAAGTGAAGGACAGAAAGGTTGATGCAGACTATAGATAATGAAGTTTTCAGTCCGTACTCAGCTGGCTCCAAGGCAGACTGGCACATGGCAGAGGGCAGCAGTTCATGGTGGCGGAAACAAGAGCAAAGGGAGGAGCAGCAGCAATAATGGCATCAGAGAGCAAGTCTGTCTTCCTTATGTTGCATTCAAGCTCCCTGCTCCAGGCTGGGTGCGGCACTCACACCCATAATCCCAGTGGATCGTGAGTTGATCACAAACTTTAGAAGTCTACTCCATGACTGTATGAGGCTTTGGGGAGACAGCCAGCCACAAACCATAGTGCTGGCAATCAATGGGTGCATCGCCAGGCTGCCCATCAGCATATTTCTTTCAGACTTCTTTTCTTCTTGTTGTACCAACTGATTTTTGATAAGTCCATTGGAACAGAAAGTGAATCAACTTAGTGAAAATTTAACCATTTTCCACAAATGTCTTTTAAGTGTGTGATATAACCACCCGTAAATCTCAGTTGTTTAAATTTAACCTTTTTTTTTTTAAAGGAAGTTGCGAGCCTGAAATAAAAGCTAATATTATACTGCTTCCAGAAGAGAAATTGAGGATATTTGTATCTAGGATTTGCCAGGGTTTCTTAGGCAAAATAAGAAAGGAAGAACTCTAGAAGAATGATAAGAAACGCTGAACCAAAATTTAAATTTCTGTACTTTTTTGTACAATCAAGAAAATGAAACATCTCTCTTTATATTATAAAAAATGCACTTAACAGTGTCCAAAAATCTCAGATGCATTATTGAAGCATAAAAAATCAGACATTAATACTGTTATTCCACTTATATGACATCCTAGAATAGTCAAGGCTAATATATGGTCCAACACTTACACAGATAATTGCTGCTTCAGTAGAGATAATTTATAGAAAAGTGCATGAGAGATTTTCTGAGAACAAGAAAGTGGTCTAATTTTTAAAAGGACATAAGTTACACGTGGATATAGCATTTGTCACATTGCCTAGATTTATACATTAAGATGTGTCCATTTCTAAGTATGTAAATTTTTTACTTTAAAAAGAAAAAGAACTGTGAATACATTTTGAAATAGAAAATTTAAAATGTAGGAACATAGATCCAAAGTTAGACTTTAAAGTCATAGGGAAAGTTTAGGGGCAAAGAACCTGCTATTATTCTTGATAATGGGAAGAATGTCAGTTATTCTCCTTCCCTCAGAAAGCTATCTACAAAGAAAATATGAATATAGCCAAAAGGTGAGTACTTAAGAAAACCTGTACTATTAATGTTCTATAACTAAGTGGTGTCCCAGATTTTCTGTTCAAGGAGATTATGGAGCTACAGAGAAAAACGATCAATGATGTATAGAGGGCCTAAGGAGAGTCACCTAGAGAGAAAACATTCTCTCGGGCTTTCACAGAGAGCAAACTGGTCAAACAATGGCCATGACTCATCCAGATGGCTGACAATGACAAAAGTTCTGCAAAACACTGTACATGGTTTCAAGGTAAATTCTCAGGGGATTTGACTGACCTTGTCAATTACAAAAATTACATGTTTTGTTATGCGGATCTTTATTTCAAAGTTGGTTCTCATCCACATTCACTGTCTGGAGACTTTTGGATGTGGTAACAGGGACATAAGTTACCAAGGTATACAGCTTGTTTGGTAAATCTTTTTCCTCATGGCACTTCTTAGACAACCCTATGCGGATACGATATGGAACATTCTTATTCCTTTGGCCCAGACAGCTGTGTTGAGCCTGATGTGAACACGCACATCTGGAGAACCCATCGTCTTCAAGGCAAACTTCTGAATCTCCTTAAGAACCGGGGGGGGGGGGTGTGCTTCTCAAAGCCTACTCTGTGGATGCCCTTGTGAAGGACGATTGTGTATTCTCAGGTGACCACTTCATTGATGACAGCACGACCTTTTTTTTTTTTCTTGCCATCCTTCTTCGTGGGAGCCATTCTGCTGGGCCCAACAAGGAAAGGAAGAGCACAATGGATTGTGGGACAGATTTATGTATTCATTTTCATTTGGAGAAGGAAGAGCCTAATCTTGCTACAGTCCTTGTCAAGGTTCTCTTTTCTTTTTCTTAAATGTATTTAGTACAGGGTCTACATGGTCTCATTACACATATCAGACTGGCAGTGATCCTCCTGTTTTCAGTCTCCCACGCACTGAGATGACAGGATCAAGTCACTATGCCCGGTCTTAATCACCCTCTCAGTGAATCCTGGAGCGGGGCTGGCATCACGCTCCAGGAATCAAATTCCCATCTCTGCATCTGCCTAAGCAAGCTCTTTAATCTGCTGAACTATGTTGCTGGCCCTCTAGTTATCTTTCCATTATACTGAATAACAACATAAAAGCAAATGAAATTTCACTTAAACCTCTAGATTCTTGATGGGGTGAAGTAATTTTCCATATTGCATTGAGAAATTATAATTTTATTTTTGTCTTTTTGAGACAGGGTCTTGCTATGCAGTTCAGGCTGGCCTTGAGCTCACTTTTGTAGCCCAGGCTGGTCTCGAACTCACACCAATCCTCCTGCCCCATCCTCCCAAGTGCTGGGATTACAGGTGTGAGCCATGAGAAATTACAATTGTTATTGGCGTAGTCATTTTGTAAAACAAGGCACATGTAGAGCTGTGTAGATACCTCATACTTTGAGATGGATCAGGTGATCTCCCAAAAGTTACTTGAGCCATAGGAATCTATGGTATCTTTTAAAAATATGTTCAAATTAACAGATACTTGTGAAAATCAGTACAGTGAGTTTTGCCTGACCTACAATTCAGAAGAGTTCGTCACATGGGGGGCATTACTGGCAAGATTCCTTGTAGCCTAAATACTGCACTACGAAGACCATGACACACCATTTTAAGGATCATCTATTTTCTGCCATTGCCCTGGGCCTTTCTGGCTTTGCACATTTCCCTCAAGTTCAAATTGAAAACTAAATCTTAGGTAAATAATAGTTAGCAATCATTATGAAGCCATGATACCAGGACCATTTTATCCTCTAAATAAGCTGCCAGAAAATTTCACCATTGGAACAACTAGCTAGGAAGTTCCAGAGACATGTAGGCTGTCCCAGTAGGTTACTTGTTTCTTTTGTTTTGTGTTTATTTGTTTTTACATAGAACTGAAGCTCATTAATGGTAATAGTACTGCATTAGATGATATAAACTTTCCATTATATTTCCATTAAAAGTGGAAGTTCTAGTGAGTTCTGCATCTTTTTGAAGAAGCATGCAGTTTTTAAAAGGATGAGCTTAATTCAATATATTATTACCCTACCAAAACTATAAGAGTGCTAATAATTGTAATGGAAATTGCTATAAGTTCTTATAACTGTTACATTAGACTTAACCTGTTTGACCATAGTCTCCTAACAAAACAGGAGTAATAAGAAATTGGACCATAGGTATAGCTGTTATTATTATTTTGCTTTTAGGAGAATCTGTTGTTTAATATAAGAAGTTTATTTGCATGTGAGCTCGTAGTAGCAATGTACTTAATCCTGTGGACCTAATGTGCTACTGTCTGCAAGAGCTTCAGAAATACTGTAACTGCTGGAAGATTCTTACAGGTATTTTATTTTTAAATATGCAATGTGAATTCATGGTAGAACAAAATTCCCCACAAGGCTCTAAGTTAGAGGAGCAGAGCTAGGTGGAGAAGATGACTCAGCCCTAACAACTTGCTTCCTGTGGTGCTGGAAGCCGAGAGAGAAGGACATGAGAATCAGATGCCCTCACATTAAAACTGATGCTCCCTTTACCTGCCAACAGCAGCGGCCTCTCCGCCTGGTAATGCTGGTTTTCAACCTGAACAAAAGCAGACTTTGTCTTGTGCATGATATGAGAATGTTATTTAGAGCATTTCTTCCTCCCCTCATTCAATTTTTTTTTTTTTTTTTTTTTTTGCCTACCAGAAAGTAAGATAATTGCTAAGTTCTAGATTTCAGGCATGTAAATAGACCAATGGAAATGGCCAGCATATGTTTTCTTCCTATGCAGTAATTAAATTCTTATTCTTATTGATCGATATCTAAAGTAGGGATACAGTTGTCAACTGATGGCAATTCTTTAACTGATTGGACATAGCTACACTGCTTTCAGTTTATTATATACTTAACATGTATAATAACTATGGCAATGGCATAAGTGAAAAAGTACAATAGAAATAAAATAACGTAGCAAAGTACCCCGCATGCAGCGCCAGTCCTGCCTCTAGGGGGTGTGCTATGCTGATAACCGAGTCTGGGCATGGTGTAATCCCAGCACTAGGGAGGCTAAAACAGGAGAATCACTATGAATCTGAGCTGCATGGTGAGATCCTGTAACAAATACACAAATGAAAAAGGAAAAAGCCATAACGAAGTACCTTCACAGACTCTTCAGCTCCCAGTAGAATTAGAATAACGAAAAAAACTTATACTTGCTCCAAGAGATTTCTTCGACTTTGTAGAGCTGAGCACTGAGTTCCTGCAAAGGAGTCTGCCCACCTGAAATAAGATGATTAGAAGGAGGTCTAGGTACAGAGCAGCTCACTGCCAAAGATGGCTCGGGATAAAGGGAGATGGGCTTTCTCAGAGTTATGTTTCACCATCACTCACCTGATGGGGCCCAGAAAATAGTACAATCTTTCTCTTTGGGACAAAAAATAAGACATTCTGTTTATGAAACTAACATAGGGTCTAAATATGATTTCAAACTTGATTTCACAAAAACTCAATGAGTTCTATTCTATGGAATGCAAGTACCAAAATCTGGCCCCAAATATAAATTAGATGCATTTGTTGGCATCAAAAATTTAGTCTGGGAGCCAGGAAGATAGTTCCGCACTAGAAGTGCCTGCCTGGCAAGCACAAGGTTCTGAGTTTGATCCCTGGTACAAGAAAGAAAGAAAGAAAGGAAGGAAGGAAGAAAGAAAGAAAGAAAGAAAGAAAGAAAGAAGGAAAGCAAGAAAGCAAGAAAGAAAGCAAGAAAGCAAGAAAGAAAGCAAGAAAGGAAGAAAGAAAATTTAGTCTATTAGGGAAGAAAATGTATATTCATGAAATTCAAAATGATTGATCATCATTTATTTAAGATTTCCCCCTTTTCCATGCTTTTTAAAAATGTTAACTGGAGGATTTACTAGTCTCTGATAGCAAACAAAATGTTTAAGGCCATCCTTACCCAAAACTAGTAACATTTTCTTTATTCCAGTAAAAAAAAAAAAAAAAAAAAACCAAGCCATTTGGGCTTCTGATCAGTAATCTGAAAAGAAATTGATTGAAAACGGTACAAAGCTCAGCCATGACACACACAAAGTTGCTCAAGGAGATGACATGCGGTAGATTATTCATACTGCACAGGGAAATACTAGGAAAGAAGGCTTTGGTCCCTTGCCCCATCCTTTAAAGATTGAGTATAAAATGATTTCAAGGATCTGCACTACAAATTTGTAGTATATAGATTTCTCCTTTTATCTCACATTGAACTGGCGAACTAAGCAGGCATTTTAGAATAACATGTTCTCTTGTTATCTTTTATTTTGCCTTGATGGAATTTCTCTAGTCATTGTTCTTCTAAACCATTGATGTAGACAGCTTCCCTGGACCCTTTTTCTGAAATCTAATGTGACCTTTATTCTTGGTCTTTTTAATAAATGGACTTTTTCCAGAGTCACCCAAAATTAAGCATAAGAATAGAACTCTCTATAAAAGATATTCGAGGATTCTTCATGGAGACCAAGACAAATGTTATTTAAAATAATAAAACATAGAATTTCCTCCAATTACTGTATCTGCTAGCTGAAAATATGATGATGGAGATTGCTAGTTTTTGTTTCAACTGCGACTTGGACTGCACATTTATTCCCTCCGAGGACTCAGAGTTGCCGCCTGAGTTATGACTTTGGAATGTATAGACATTCTGACAGAGCTGAGAATACAAGTCGTTGGCCATAATACACAGATGACTGAGTGAAAATTCACCCTTACTCAGAACGTGTCAGCCAGATAGCAGTCATGTTGCTTTTTGGTTTTCAAGGGAGAGAGATTGGGGACCACAGAAAGTGGGACATTTGTCAAGTGATTATGAGAGGAATCTAGCAGTTCTCTGTTTCTACAATGACCTGAACAGTTTTCACTTGAAATTCACACCACCAGCACCTCAGGATGAAATCTTCTGTGGGGCTAGGACTTTTGCAGAAGTGCTTAGTTAAGTAGAGATCATACCATGCTAGGGCAGGCCCTACACAAGGACTGTTGTACCTGGAGGAAGACAGGAGCTATACAGAGATTTACACTGAAAGGGGAATGTCACCTGGACACAGAGGTACAGACAGCAGTGAAGTGCTCACAAGCCCGCAAACACCATGGCCATAACCAGGAGTTGGAGAGAGGCTTGTCTTAGATTTCCCCTCCGATTCAGCCAACACCTTGATTTTGGACTTCCAGTCTGCGAAACAATACCTCGCTGCTGTTTGAAGCCACCTGGCTTGTAGTCTATTGTTACATTAGGACAAAATGTCTCAGATCTCATCTGGCTGGGTAAAGTGTCACATAGAATCATGACTCAAATGTATTTCTCACTTGTTCACCGTTTCTGATGTAAGTTGTCCATCCACTTTGTTTGTTTCTTTTTTTTTTTTTTTTTTTTTTTTTTTTTTTTTTTTTTTTTTTTTTTTTTTTTTTTTGTCTTTTTGAGACAGGGTCTCGATATGCAGTTGAGGCTGGCCTTGAGCTCACTTTTGTAGCCCAGGCTGGTCTCAAACTCGCACCAATCCTCCTGCCTCAGCCTCCCAAGTGCTGGGATTACAGGCGTGAGCCACCACGCCCGGCTTGTCCATCCACTTTGAAAGTGCACGCTTCTCTCTCCTTGAAATAAAGCATTGGGTGCATCTCTGGGGAGAGCTCTTCAAATATGCACAAATAGTGGTCTGCTCCTAGGGGTGCCGTGTTTCCAGCAGATGTCACTTTCTGCCTAGTGCTATCGTGGTTATGCTGAAAGATGACGACGCAAGGTCACATCCTCAGAAGGTCTGTGACCCCCTTCTATGTGACATGGTCCTAAAGGGGTCTTGAGGCATCATGAAATTTATTGAAACAGGCTTTCCAAGTTTTAAGTTTGTCTTGTTTTTCCCCTAGAGAGAGTAGGCAAAGGACTCTGGAGAGAACAGGGCAAAATCCAAGGGAAATTTATCACCCATCATGTCACACCTTCTTTAACAATGAAAGAGCCAGTCTGGGCCGGCTGATCCTTCTCCTGGAAGAGCTCTCTCCCCTTTCCCATCTCCTTGCAAACAGACCCCGTTCAGTCTCCTTGCCAGTTCAGTCCTGTCTGAGTTCCACAAATGAATGAGATGAAACCCTCAGGACATGTTTTCAGTGATTTCAGAGTAGATTCAATTCTTCTATTTCCTATAAAAGAATTTTCCATGGTTCCTCTAAACTCTCATATGATTCTCTAAGAAGCTGTGATGTAATTGTACCTAGCTCTATTTTTTTCCAGAAAAAAAAAAAAAAAGAAATTAAAAAGCTGAAGGCCAAGAAAATCTTAGTACTTCAAATAGTAGTATTCTTTGTACTTTTTCTTTTTGACTTTTGTTGAGACAGGGTCTTGCTACGTAGTCTAGGTTGTCTTTGAACTCATTATGTAGCCCAGGTTGACCTGGAACTTCTGGCAATCTTTCTTCCTGGTTCAGCCTCCTTAGTGCTAGGATTCAAGGCATGTACTGCCATGCCTGGGTACTCAAACAGTAATTCTACCTTAGCTGGAAGTTCTTGTGCAGGACCTCATACTATATTCATAACGTGGTTCTTCTGTCCTTCACCATCAAACATGAGCTCTTGTGACAGACTAGAAAAAGCCTTCTTGTGGAATAGGCTTGCCCGTTTGTGCTCTTATTAAGTACCTCCAGACATGCAGGAAAAGAAACTGCAGCTGTCATGTTTCTGCACCAGTCGTGTCCTTTGTAATTTTAGAATGAGTTCAATACTGCAGCGGTAGAGAAGGACAAGCGACCTGTGGTCCTGGTGGGTGACAACGGTCAGAGTCCTGACGCAGAAGGGTAAGAGAGACTCTGTGCACCCAGTGTGTGCACCTGGAAAAGCCTTGTGAGACCTACTGTGCAATACAGGGAACTATAAAGCTGTGGTGCTTGGTTTTCTGTCTCTGTGAGACTTGGCTCTGATTCACTCTCTACTTTAAACCAGAGGCTTTGTATAATAATTGCTGCTCTTTGTGTTTGGTTGTAGTCCAGCTCTCTCCGCATGAGCCTACATGACTGTTGCAGAGGTTCACAGCCAAAAGACTCTCCTGCCTGCAACAGAAAATGAAACTTGCTTGAAATGTTTTGGGGCACGGCTTTCATTTCTATTCTATCCTCATTTCTTCATCTGTTCTAATTACTCCTCCTGGATTTTCAGTATTTCTGAAAGCCTACTGGTTTTGCTTCTTTTTTTTTTTTTTTTCTATCCCATTTTATTTATCTAGAATTGCCTGACACAGATTTCCTTTGTTCCCCATAGCATGCAGTCATTTGCAGCCCCTCTATCTTCTACTACAACAAAGAGGCGAGGCAATATGCGACCTTTGGCCTTGGCTATGGTTCCTAAGGCTTAGTTTCCAATTAATTGTGGGATGGGAAGAAACCAGAAGTGATATATATTTGGGAAATAAAAAAGAGAAAATTGTGTGATGCATTGTTTCTTAAAGACTTGAAGTTTTCATCTACTGTCTTGGTTATCAGCTCAGTAAATCATAAATATAAGGGAGCAAAATCTATGCACATTTAATTGCACCCTATTCCCTGATCAAGGTCTGGAGTTTTCATAGAGTCAGAGGTCCAGTGGCTTAATGTGGGGATAAAATTACTTTCACTGAAGCAAAGAAAATGATGGCAATTTGATATTTAAGATAGTCTGTCTGACTATATATAAGATTATATTTACATGCTAAGAACTGCCTACAAAGAGAACTTGGTTGAAACAATAGCATAAATAATGAATGGTAGGAAAGGTCAAAGTAAAAGTTAATTGAAATGCATCTTATGAATAAATAAAGCTGTAAAATTCTCATTACTTATTAAGCAAAGGTGGTTGATTTTAACATGTCATCACTCTAGAAAGTCACCACACCTCATGCAGACTGCATTTTTTCTTAACTGTCTTCTAGGTTCTCCTGCCAGTGCTGGACATCGTCAGCCCATGATTCAGGAGAGGAACTGAATTTTGCCATGTATTTCTCCATGATAACAACTCTACACTAGACCAACTTAGCTGAAGCAAACTTTCTGGAGTTTACTTACATGCTTCTGAGCTTTCATAGGAGCTAGAAAACATTTTGCACAACATTTGGAAGGTGGAAATACAGCAGTTCTGAGCCTTCCCCCAAGGTGCCTAGCAACTCAGCTTCTGTTCATGTGCATGCTCTATGTCAGGGGAAAGGCCTCAGCTTCTCATGCATATTCATGATGTTGGGGGCTGGTCACGGTAGGAGCCAGACCCAAGTTCCAGATGTCTAATAGTGTTCAGTTGCCCTTTGTGTTTTGACTATCCTTGTAGATTCCAGTTTGTTTTTGGTTTCACCTACATCTGGTTTTCCTTTCTGACTGCAAATCTGGCTGACTGAGCAGGCAGAAAGACAGGTACAGAAGTAACAGCTTGTAGAAACTGTTCCGATGGCTCTCAGAGTTGCCTAAGACCCCCGTCCCCATCCTAACTTAGTCATTCCACATCCATCAAGGTAGTTCTCCTTCCATGAAATAACTCTCACTTGAATTCTTTCTAGTTAGGTAAATTTAAGCATGCCTCAGTTTCTAAAACCAGGGTATGGATTTTATGTAATCCTCCATTCCTTTGTGAAGCTCAATAAACAAATCTCATATTCAAACTTTGGAAGAATGAACCATACGAATGAATGTATTTTTGTGTATGCTAGAGGACATATGCGTATGGATTTTTGCACACCAATTAATGACATTACAGATAGTGTGAAGGGGAAAGAAATGCTCAAAGGGAAGGAGCAACTGCGATGAGGGAAAGGAGAAAAGGAAAACATAAGCAAGGGAGAAATATATTATACATATATATATATATATATATATATATGCATTCCATGAACTTGATCATATTGCACCTTGCTACATTTTAGAAGAAGAAAGAAAGCATCTGCCTTCTGATCAGTTCTTTCACTTTTCAGAAAGAAACTTTATGTCTTCTTGGATGTCTTTTTTTATATTTCATTTGTTAATTTGCTACAAGGTGTCACTATGCAACTTGGACTCATAGTGATCCTCTTGTCTTAGCCTCAACAGCACTGGTATTGCAGGCACGTATCACCATGCCCAGTTTTGGTGATCGGCATGGCAGCATGACATATGGTACCGGGAATCAAACCCCAGTCCTTGCACTTGTCAGGTAGGTGTTTAGACCACTGCGTTATCTCTCATCCCTTTGGATGTACTTTAACACAGCTGGGTGCTCTGTTGATCTGCTCTTTAAGAGCTAACGACAACTTTTCAGGCGAAGAAATGCAAATGGCAAGTATATATATGAAAAAATGTTCAACATCATTGGTCGTTGAGAAATGCAAATGAAAACAACATTGAGATTCCATCTCACCCCAGAAAAAAATGGCTAACATCAAGAAATCAATCAAAGGCAAATGCTGGAGGGGCTGTGTGGAAAAAGAAACATTCTCCACTGCTAGTGGGAGTGTACACTGTTACAACTTCTGTGGAAATCAGTGTAGAGATTCCTTAAAAAGCTAGGACTAGAGATCCCATTCAAGTAGGCTATTCCCTGTCTGTGTATTTTTCCAGAAGACCTGAAATCCTCATACCACAGAAGTGCACCCATGTTTATAGTAGCACAATTTGTCATAGCTAAATCCTGGAAACAGCACAGATACCCATCAACTGAGAAATCGGTAAAGAATACATAGCATTTTAAAACAATAAAGTATTATTCAGCTATCAAACGGGTAATTTTGAGGCTTTTGTTGGTAAATTAATGCTACTAGAGACCATATTCTTAAGTGAAATAAATCTGACCCACATATGCAAACATCATATTGTCTCCTTAGTGTGAGAACTTGAAAGAGAAAATAAAATCTGAAGGGCACAATAGAATTGGGAAGAGGGAATGGACCCGCTCAACAGGAAGGCATTGGTGTATTGAGGAGGACAAGAGAGTGAGGCAAAGATTTATCTATGTATGTAAACAGGACGGGTTAGACAACTGTACTGTGGATTTAGGATGGTCTGTGGAAAGGAGCAGTGAATGCTTAATTTGTTTTGTCTCCTATTTTCAATTGTTTGATGTTTTCCTTTCTGAATTTTTTACATATTTCCTTTTCCTACCCTTTTACATGCATATATCTGGGAATATGAACAGCTACTTAGAGGACAGCACAATGCTTTACAACAAATGCTGTGATGTTCATATTATTTTGTTAAGTGAAATCCTGTATCACTTATAATTTTTCTGTTTTAGCACAATTTTGTACTCTCTTTTAAAAATAACATAAAATAATAATAAAAAAATCCCACTAGTGACTAGTGAAGTAAGTGATACTCTACACAAATAAGAGGGGAAAGGTGAGGCTGGATGTAGAAATTAATTTATTGTTTATATCAATTACAATGCACACCAACTGATGATATAAAATCAAAGCTGTGAGCTGTGTTAGCAAAAGAATTTGAGGAGAAGGAGCTGAGGGTATTTTAGATTCTGCTCTCTGGTTTTTGTTTGCTTGTTTGTTTTGTCAGGACAGGGGATCAAATGACTCTGCTATCTTTTGAGTGGTAAAAATATTTCAAAATCCCAATTTTTCTGATTCGGCCTGGATTTTCCCCCAGTGTTTTAGAGAGCAGAAGAGGGTTGTGGAAGACTTAAGCCCCCGACTTCACATGTTAGCAGATTTGCTCCTGATCAATCCCATGAGGTTATCAGCCAGCAATGAATGCGTGTGCTCACGAAAAGAGGAAAAGTCAGGGCCAAAGCCTTCATTTTGAACGTGTCCGCCATATGCCTGTTGTGAGAGCACAGATGCCCCTGGTGAATGATGGACGGGGAAATCCAGTTGTAATGTTTGTGTTTTATGTGACGCGTGTCAGGCAAAGACCATTCTGAAGGACTAAACTATACTCCAGCTACCTAACATCGTTGTTTTTTACATAAAAACCTGTTTCACAGTTATCAATTGTATATTTTGGATCATATTTAGGAAAATGTTCAAAAGGAAAGGAAACTGGAATGGGTAAAAGGAGAAAAGAAGGAAGGGAAAAAGAAAAATTATATATATAATTTTACATGCATATATCTGGTAATATGAATGACTACTTGGAAGGCCTGTCTTGTACTCTACATCTTGTACTCTGAACACCTACCATGAAGACAACAATATGCAGTGTATCAATTATTGTGGCTGTCTTACTCACCTGTTTGAAACTATATATATAATGTTTGTTATATATATGATAGTTCAGAGAATTATACTACAAATTACTATTTCTTCATTGAAAAGAAAGCATTATGACTGTATTGTTTGATCAAGTTTTCATGCTTACGTCTTGTTATATGAACAACTACCTTAAAAATAACAATATACAATGTACTACCCGTGGTTCCTCTCCTACAATCTTGTTTCGAAATTTTGTTCCATTGTTTTGGGCAGGTTTTATAACAACAATGATGAAAACACAGAAGGAAACTTTTGCCTTCACGGTCTACTGTTGTTCCAAGTGTGTGTATGTTACACCCCCGGGGAAGAAACACAAAGAGAGGTTAACAGACTCGGATTTATGTCAAGCAGGCACAGTTTTCTCTCTTGCTTCTTGAATGGGCTGAATGAGAGACTTGTGCTGAAGGGTACAATGAAAGGTCTTTAAATGGTGGTCCTTTAAGGGAGACCAAGAGGTTAATTATGTAGAAGAGCTCTTCAGAGCACAAGGTCAGGGTTGCCTATTCAAAAGCCATATCACTTAGTGTAATTTAGTTTTTAATAGCTTGTTTTTTTTTTTGTTTTTTTTTTTTTTTAACAGGTAATGGTCATCAACCAGAACTAATTGAGCTGAGCAGAAAAAATCTTCATGTGTAGAAAAGAGGGACCATTCGGGTCTAGACTATGCTCTTGCAAAATACCAAGGAAACCATAGATGAGCTGGTTAAAATACACTAATGCCAATAGCTGATGCTTGGAAAACTGATTAAGCTGTTAAATTAACACTGTAGTTCTTTCATTCAAAGTCAGATTTGGATTCAATAGAATGTACCTGTCAGAGGTGTCATAATTAAAGAACATAAGACCTGATTAACAGTATGATTGAAGTCAGCTATAGTTATGGAAAGGAGGCTGGGGAGATAGTTCAGAGGTCAAAGCACCTACCTAGCAAGCATAAGGACCCAGGTTCAAGCCTCAATACCGTCTGCCATGCCAACCATCTTGCACACCATGCTGACCACTGAAACCGGGTGTGGAGGCACACACCTGCAATCCTAGTGCTGGGAAGGCTGAGAAAGGAGGATCACTACAAGTCCAAGCTGCCTAGTGAGACCCTGTACCAAATAAATAAATAATTTTTTAGACATTGAAAATAATAAAATTATTGATGAACTTTTAAAGAATAAGCTCAACCATTGGAGGGGTGCTGCCTGTATTCCTAACCATTTAACCTGGGAGGACTGAATGTAATGGTAGGATATGCCAGAGGCTAGGGTGGTCATAAAAGGAATGAAACTGACTGCTCTGCTGAAGGGAACAGGACTCAAGGGCTGCTATGCTTCAAGGAACACTACCTGTGTGACACAGAGAGACTGCCCAGAAGAGCCCAATAGCTCCATGAAGAGCAAGTGCCCCCGAGTCTTGTGTTCCCTCCACAGTCAAGGTGTCAGTGAAGAACTAAAGGACCATGCCCAGGAGATACCAAGCCACACAATTGTGGGACAGAACATCAGGGTTGATTCCAGTACTCTGGACTGAGTTAATTGTCAGGCATCACCAGATCACCAGAATACGAGGTCAGAAGCGGATATGAAGTGTACCCTGTAGCCCAGAGACCTGAAACAGCTGGGATTGGCTTAGGGCTCACATGGTGGACAGAAGGAGGGACACAAGGAGCCTGTCCGTGGCTACTCAATGGGCCTCAATGAGAGGAGTAGAGAAGGCTTAAAGGAAAAAGAGAAAATACTATCTGAAGGTGGATAGAGGAAGATTCATTCCATGTGGTGGCAGAATGTTTAGTTTTATCTGTGGTACTATTGGGAGTAGAATGTATCTCATAAACTGCTGACTCTGTCTAAGGCGCTGCTGGGCCTATAATATTTTTTCTTTCAATAACGGTACAGGTGAGCTACAAAAAGAGTTATTCAGGTCACAAGAAAAATTTAAAGGAAAAATAAAGGATCCTGGGTTATAAAATAAGCTATTTCTCATTCTTAAGAGTTTCCAGATGACAACTCAACTAAATAATTAAATTAAATAATACTAAATAAATTAAATAATACTCAACTATAATACAGTACTGTGGTACTATAATACTTTGCCCTGAGATGGCTCAGAGAAAACACCAAGTCTGGGATTGATGTATCATGTTTTGTGTCTAGTTGTGCCCCCCAAAGCCTAATGCAGCCACTGGGGCAGCCTCTGAAGTTCATGATTAATCCATGAGCCAATGTGGGAATTGTGGGTGTGAGTGCTGCCCTCACCCTGGGGTGGGGAGCCTGAAAATTGTGCAAGGAAGGGAGACTGGCTAGCTGCTGAGCCCTCGCTTTGGCTCTTGCTGCTTTGTGGCCTTCTGCCACCATGAACTGCTGTCCTCCGCCATGTGCCACGCTCCCTGCCTTGGAGCCAGCTGTCTATGGCCTGAAACCTCCACTAACAGTGAGCTAAATGAACCTTTTCTTCCTTCATTTTGGGTGTTGGGGATTCTGTTCCAGCAATGAGAGAAAAGTAACTGAGACGAGGTATTAAGATTGCTTTGTTGAACTCCTGCAAAATTAATGTTCCATGCCACATTGACCCTTTAAAATAGCAAAGAGGGCCAGCCAAATAGCTCAGTGGATTAGAGCACCTGCAAGCAGGCTCAGGGGCTGGCAGTTTGATGCCTGGGCCTGCCCCCAACTCCTCTGTATGCTGAGATAGCAATTGAGACTGGGCATGGTGGTGCATGCCTGTAATCCCAGCTCTTGGGAGGCTGTAAACAGGTGGATCACTCTGAGTCTGATCTAGTAGTGAGACCCTGAACACTCTGTAGACCTTTCCCTCCAAAAAAAAAAATAAAATAAAAATAAAAAAATTGAAAAAATAAATCAATGAAAACAGCAAAGAAGACCTGGGTCTACCTGTACTATTATACATTAAGATGGACTTTCCCTGTTAAATAGTTATATCTGTAAGCATCCTCTTCATTAGTGTACTTTTGGGATATACAGTAATCATAGCCATACTGGAAAGTTAGCACATACCTCAAGTCTTGATGTTTTTTATAATCTGCTGCCTTCCTTCCCATCCCATCCCCACCCCGACAGAGCCTCTCCCCATCTCCCCAAAGTCTGACTTGGCAAAATCTTCTGAGAATTTTCCCACAGAAGATACTCCCACTGGGAGCTCAAGGT
>PVJA010041906.1:0-17485 GCA_004027025.1 Myocastor coypus | reverse complement strand
TATATATATATATATATATATATATATATATATATATATATGTCACAAATCAGAAGAGAGAACCAACAAATTTAATACCATCAAAATTTAAATCCTTGCATTTGAAAGGGGGTAAAAGGAACACCACAAGTAAAAATTAAATAATAGGGAAAAAGTATTTCCAAAGCTTAGAAAAATAGTACACATAATATATTAAGAATTTGCAAAAAAAAAAGAATTTGCTCAAATCATTAGGAGCATAAAGAAAGTAGAAAATTGGCAAAGGAGTAAAACAAGCACTTTACTGAAGAATAAATCAGAAAGCTAATAGCTGAGGAGAGTTCTGCTTCAGAGAGGGTGGATTCCATATACTCAAAAGAATTAAAATTAGAATGAGGTTGCATAAATAAAATTCAGCATCACAAATCCAATAACAGTAAGACTCAAAAGCATAGGAAAATTGCTGCTCTCAGCCAGCAAGGATTTGGTGCACTCCAACTGGTCAGCACTCCTTTTGAACCTGAAAGCTCATTTTCTTATCTGAATCCAAAGTCTTCCATCCTTGGTGAGCCGAGACGTGGGGCACTGTGAGAATCTAAGTGTGCGTGTTGGGACAGAGCTGGTGACCAGAAATACCCCTCATGGGTGAAGATCTTTCCTTCCCATTGCTCCTCACCTGGGAAATGGCCCTCTTCTGTCAGAGACATCTGGGAGAAAAG
This sequence comes from Myocastor coypus, assembly GCA_004027025.1. NCBI lineage: Eukaryota > Metazoa > Chordata > Mammalia > Rodentia > Myocastoridae > Myocastor > Myocastor coypus. The sequence continues at coordinate 16,787 of PVJA010041906.1, read as the reverse complement.
CTCAGTCCCCGAAGCCATGCCATGGGGCCTGGGTGTTTTGGAAGCCAAGAGCCTCCAGTCTGCGAACTGGCTTTATGAGAAGCCACTGATCTTCTCTGTGGCTATTCAAGTCGGACAGATTGTGAGTGATCACAGGTTCTTTCATGTGCCTTTCCCCAGGAACTAGGCTCCAGATCTGCCCCTTGAAACTGGCTATCTACGAGGGCATGACTCTCTAGTCATACCATGAAAGTGCTGCCTACCATATTTGGGTCTGAAGACACTGGAGCCTCTGCTGCCTGCTTTTTGCCACTGCCTTTGGGAGAAGCTGAGTGCCATCCAGAAAATACAACCACACCAAAGTCCCTATGCTATGTGGAAGCCTACACTAGTCCTGTGGAGGAGCCACAGGAAGGTGACACTGCCTCGCAGCCCTGTCACAGCTATTCCAGCCATCACACGTTGGGGAGGCAGCTGGTGAGCTGAGAACCAGCCACCTTGCCACTGTGGTTATCTGACAGCCCCAGGCAAGAGCTGCCTGCCCCAATGCACACCTACTGGGACAGTCACCACACAAATGGATAAGTGACAAGAGCCAGCAAGATGCAGAGAAATCAAAGAACAGTTGCATTGTTGATGGGAATGTAAAATGGTACAGCTGCCAGGAAGACAGTACCAGTCTCTCCAAAACTAAACATAGAATTCCCATATGGCCCAATGATTTTGTATCTCAGTGCATATATATATATATAGTTCAATAGAATTGAAAGTAGGCTAGAGCAGAGGTTTGTACAATTGCCTTTTCTCACTAGCAGCATTTGTAAAGGTTAAAAGGTAGAAACAGCCCAGAGTCCATGACAGAAGGATGGACTTACCCATTCAGTAAAGTTAGGCCTACAGGGGATATTAGTCAGTCTTAAAAAGGAAGGAAATTCTGATGCACAGCAATGTTAATGACTGTGAAGACATTTGCTAAGAGAAATAAGCCAGTTACCAGAAGACACATGCCGTATGATTCCACATATGTGAGTTATGTGGGACCGGCAAATCCCTAGCAACCGAGAGAAGAATGGTGCATCCAGGGGCTGAAGGAGGGTAAGTGAGCAGTTGCCGTCTAATGGGTATAGAGTTTCAGGTTGGAATAATGGAAGGTTATGGAAACGCAATTGTTGTGCCACAGTGTATGAGTGTTTGATGACACGGGATCATACACTTAGATAAAATATTCAATTTTATGCTTCATTTCTTTCACAACAATAAAATGGAAAAGAGCTACATGCAGAACTGTTCAAGATAATGACTGATCGTTGTTTTATCTACTACATTTGAGATGATTTCTTACGCACAGATGGCCAGCTGGAAGAAGACCGGAATGGGCATGCACAGATGGCCATGCAGTACTCCGAGGAGGCTGTGACCAGCCAGTCCCCTCAGACACTGGCTTACCGTGCTCCACAGACCAGTTAGTCCTCAGCACCCTGGGAAGGTGCTTGTCCTCTGAATCTGACAGCTTCACCATCCCCGCAGTCCTCCTGAGGGGAGGTCCCGTCAATCAGGGAGCACCTTACATGCCAGCACCCCAGGACCTCTCAGGGAAGGGCTGCTTTTGGGTCCCAGCAAGCCGAGCAGATGTACATCAGCATGCTAAGCCCACTTCAGCACGTCTGTTTCCCTGCCTTTCCAACTCTTCCCCTCAAAGGCCCAGGAAGCCCTGGCCGCCTGGCCTCACTGACAGCACCCACCATTTCTGGCCATCATTCAAGCAGCTACTGAAACTTCTCCCTGAAAACCCAGCCACACAGACCATCCCAACCTTCATTTTCTCCTGAATCTGTATGCCTTTCTTGGCAGAAAAAGAAGCAAACAGAAGCAACATTTAGGGCTTTTGTGACTGACACAGATAAAAGTTCATGGCAGGGTATGCACCCTACCACTCCTAGGGTGCTAGGAACCCTAGGACAAAGGTGAAGGGGTGGAATTGTACTTCCCATGGTCCTGCCCTGTTCTGAGACATGGGCATGTGGGCTAGTTCACATGTGGAGGACTTGCAGGAGACTTTTTTTTTTTTGGTCTTTTTGAGACAGTGTCTCGCTATGCAGCTCAGGCTGGCCTTGAGCTCATTTTTGTAGCCCAGGCTGGTCTTGAACTCGCACTGATCCTCCTGCCTCAGCCTCCCAAGTGCTGGAATTACAGGCATGAGCCACCACGCCCGGCTTGAGACTTATTTTTTTATTACATCTAAATGTTCTGTGTTGGGGCTGGGGAGATAGCTCCGAGGCACAAGTGCCTGCTGGGCAAGTGCAAGGTCGTGAGTTCGAACCCTGGTCCCACAAAAAAAAAAAAAAATGTTCTGTGTCTTCAGTAATCTTGATGGCATGGCGACATGACACTGAGCCAACTCATGTTATTAGTCCAGATGCTGTTGGAAGGACCAGACACCAGCGACAGGTAGGACTCAGAGATCAAACATCAAGGCACTTCCACCCTCTTGCTTTAGGGTTCACCATTTCTTACACAACAACCTTCTATCAGTCTCATCAGTAATGTCAGTCATTGCTTTCAGCATATTGTGAGGCTGAGCAAAAACAACATCTAAAAGCACATGAGTCAGAGAACAAGGTACTGAGGTGCTGACCCTGGTGGCCTGCACCAGAAATCTCAGCACTTGGGAGACCGAGGGAGGAGAACTGCTGTGAGTTCAAGGTCAGCCTGAACAAATATGGAGACACTGTCTCAAAAGAGGAGTGGGACAGGCAATAAGAAAAAAGAAAATAATGAGAAGGAAACAGAAAGAAGACAAGCCAAAAACCAAGATAAAATGAGAAATGAGATAGATAAATGGCTTAAGTTCCTGGCTGGCGAGCACAAGCACAAGGTCCTAAGTTTGAGCCCTGAAGAGACAGAGAAAGAGAGAGAGAGAGAGAGAGAGAGAGAGATCTTAGGTCTAAACAAATAATTGATCAAAAAATTGATCACAAAACACCTTCCTTTTAAGGAAAGAAAAAACAACATAAATTTAATCAGTTAGCTACCATGGTTCAGCTCCCCTGGAAAAGAATAAGATGTGAAATAAAAAGAAAAAAGACACAGGATCCAATAATTGGAAAACTGTTATAAGTGTAAATTAGTTTCTTCAATTTCTTCTTGGGTGTGGATCATTCTTAGAGAGTGTCTGATGGACTTTTCTCTTAAAAATAGGTTTATACAGTTTATATATAAAATGTGTGACATAATATATTATAAAGATATTTTATATGATATATAAAGATACTACAAATTGAAAACAAGAGAGAAAAACATGGAAAACATTTATTCAATTCCAGCTCGAACAAAACCTCTTCCACTTCTTCAAAATAGGTTTTCTCTGACTGTCTTTTCTTTTATTCTGCGTAGCCCAACTTTAAACTCATGGTAATCTTCCTGCCTCAGCCTCCTTGTGCCTTGTGCTGAGCCTAGAGGTACACACCATGACGGCTGGCTGCTTGTCTATTCTTAAATTCCAAATAGCTTGCTTTTATTTATCACAAGTTATATTCTTCCTGTTGTCTTTATGCACCCCTTGAAATAGAGGCATGGAATAATTATCAAATGCCACATGTAGCAAGCAAGATGAAACACATGCCACTACCCTCATCATCACAGATCAGAAACATAAGACTTCTGCAGCTGCGTGGCAGGAGAGGTTGCCTTAGTTGTCACTGTAACTGTATCTACCTTGGCTGCGGACAACAGCCTGTGTGGAATCATCTAGTGTACAGCCAGCACAGCTACATGAGAGAATGTGACTCTGGTTAAATACTTCATGAAAAGAAGTGTTTATCCCCCACATTTTGAAATGGGTATAGAGTGGTAAGGAAAAAAACACTGGACTGCAAACTTTGAGATTCACTTTTTACACTGCCTAGATTTATGATCTTGTATCTAAGACAACTTGCAGGACATAAGATAACTCTTTGAACTGCGATACAAAAACTCATTTCTTTCTGCTCAAACAAAGACCTTATTATTCTAATGCCTTATACTTTCAATCACCATTAATGCTGGGTGTGGTGGCACATGCCTGTAATCGCAGCACTTGGAAAGCAGAGGCAGGAGGATTGGTGGGAGTTCGAGACCAGCCTGGGCTACAAAAGTGAGCTCAAGGCCAGCCTGAACTTCATACAAGACCCTGTCTCAAAAAAGACAAAAAAATTAAAAAATAATTTTTTTTTAAAAAAGTCACCATTAATACTAGGGAGAAATGGATCAGAGAGATAGCTCAGCCATCAAAATGCCTCCCTGGCAAGCAGCCAAGCATAAGGAACTGGGCTAAATCCCTGGTACTGTATGTCACGCAGTCCTTGTCCTGAGTGTGCTACCTGTAATCCCAGCACTGGGGAGACTGAGACAGGAGGATCACTACAAGTCTGAGTCACTTAGTGAGACCCTGCACCCAATAAATAAATAAATAATTAAAAAATAGTTGGGAGAAAAGTAAACCTTAGCAATAGCTCATTTATACAAGCTGTAAATAAAAAACACTTCCACTTCAACCAATTTTTACAATGATTATTCTTATTGAGAAGCCTCAATTAACTCTAAATAAAATAGTTTCTCTCATTGAATGTTCCCTATTTGAAAAGGCCCCAGTCTGGACATGCCACATTGACAATCAAGTAAGGTCACAGCATCTGTTAAATATGGGCTCCAAGTGTCCCTGAAAAATTCTATGTAAATCTAATTTCTCTGAACTCCATTATCTGTAAAATATGCTATGAGAACTCTACACTTTATATGAAATCATCAGGAAAATGTCAATAACATGTTTTTGTTATATAAATAACCGGTTAGTAATTATTCTATTTTTGGAGTTTCCTTAGGTCAGGAAACACCCATAACCATTGTGAAAACTAATTTCAGGATGAAAGCATAGCAAAGCACACCAAGACCAAAGAATGTCAGAGAGAAGCAACATCTAGATCACAAGAAATCAAAGGCCCAGGCCAGGCAAGATCCTCAAAAGGTTCCTCATGGGCAGATGAAGAAGGTAGGCACTTCTCTAAGGCTTTGGCAAGGGCAAGGCATACTAACAGCTACAAATAATGTGGAAGACTAGAAGATAAAAGATTTCATTAAGTCCTTGAGCTGATTTAAAACATTTAACTTTTACTTACTTTTTGAGACAAGATCTTGTTCTGTAGTCCAGGTTGGTCTGGAACTATGTAGGCCAAACTGGCCTCAGTCTCACAGCAACCTTCCTACCACAGCCTTCCAAGAGCTAGGATTACAGATGTGCGCCTAAAATGTTTAATGTTTAGGACTGGGAAGATAGTTTGGTAGTCTAAGCACCTGCCTGGCAAGCACAAGGACCTGGGTTTGTTCCTGGTGCCACATGCTGTGCTGGTCCCAGAACCCTAGGCGCACTCTGTTGGCCACCAAAACCAGGGGTGTAGTAGCACCTGCCTGTAATCCCAGACCGGGGGAGGCTGAGACAGGAGGATTACTATGAGTCCAGGCTGCATAACAAGACCCTATACCAAATAAATAAATACATAAAATGCTTAATGTTTATAACAATCATTAAAGAATAATTGTTTTTAAGTACACACATTTCATTGACACATACTTGGGTTTTCCTCCCACAGGTGTGGTGGGTCCCACTCTGATCACCTACCAGGCTTGTGCCGAGTGCTCCTTGTACACTGTGACAGCCAGCTGCCCCGCCCTTTAGAATAACGTTGTGCAAGCTGTTTACTTGCTGCTCGTCATAATTACACTTAAAGTATTTATCGTTAAAAAGCAACCACGGCATGTTTGAAGCTCTTGTACAAAGGGAAGTTTGTGATTATGTAAGTTGCACTTACTGCATACTCCTAGATGATCATCCTGAGTGCAATCAACTGATAACATGATTGAACACTGCTGCTGAGATCCTTCGACTTTGTACTGACTCTCTAACATTTGGAACAGTTGCCTTAGTGGGGAGCCATAGCGGACATTCAATTTATGGCTCTAGTGCTCAGGACAAACTTTACAATCACTGTGCCTGGTCAGGGATCAAACATGAAAAGCTATAACCTGTGGAATTTAAACTCACCAGTGACCTATGTGTGGATATATATAGCATCAGCTGTAGTTGTTTGTTGTTCTTTTTTTTTTTTAAGATTTTATTTTTTCTTGTTTCAGAACTTTTGTTTATTTATTTATTTTTATGACTGGCTTAGCCTGCCCTGAGGGCAGGGCTGGCACAGCATGTGGTGCCAGGGATCAAAACGCGGTCCCTGCAGCAGCCTAAGCTTTCCTAAGCAGGCGCTTTAGACCTCTGAGCCATCTTGCCGGGCCCTGTTGTTCTTGTTGTTTGTTTGTTTGTTTTTGGCTGGCTCAGACTGCCTTAAAGGTGGGTGTGGGGCTAGAAGCAATGTCTCCTGTGCCTGACTGGGATTGCCCCTGCAGGGGCTAAAACCACTGAGCTGAGGCGAAAGCTCCAGCAGCTTTAGTTTTAATTGCCAACACTCAGAAACAACCAAGAGGTTCATCAGAGAGTGAGCGGATAGGTAAGCTGTGCTACACTGAGGCAATGGAATACCACTCAATACTAAAAAGAAATGAGCTACTTCATGCCAAAAAGACACAGTGGACCTTAAACGCATGTTACCACATGACAGTAAGCAGTGCGGAAAGGCTACAGTTAGTCTGCTTCTGGCTGTATGACATTCTAGAAAAGACTAAACCCTGGAGACAGTGAAACGAACAGCAGTTTCCAGGAGGGGAAGGAGGGAAGCTTCCAGGGGAAGAGTGAGCAGGGGGCGTCAGAGTGTTCAGAGGGCTGCAAAACTGTCCTGTGGGATGCTGCAGTGGCCCAGCCTTGTCACTGTGTGTTTGTCTAAACCTACAGAGTGCAAAAAACCAACAGTGAGTCCAAGGAGTACTGTGGACTCTGATGTTGCTGTGGGTCCACACAGGTCCATAGACAGTTACAAGTGAAATCTGGACAGGACAGAGATAGTACAGCAGGCACAGGTGGTGAGGAGGAGGAGGAGAAGGAAGAGGAGGAGGAGGAGGAGGAGGCCCCATAGGGGGAATCTCTGTACTTCCTATTCAGTTTTTCTGGAAACCTAAAAAGGCTCTGATAAATAGTCTAAAAAGAAAAAAAAAAAGGCTGAGGCAGGAGGATCAGTGCAAGTACGAGACCAACCTGGGCTACAAAAGTGAGCTTAAGGCCAGCCTGAACTGCACAGTGAGACCCTGTCTCAAAAAGACTAAATAAATAAATAAATAAATAAATAAATATAAAAAAGAAAAAGAAAAAGAAAAAAAAGTTTAGAAAAAGTTTCCACTTGAATCCTCAAATTCTTCCCCTCCCCCACCCCATAACAGGGATCAACTCAAGACTATATGTTTGCCAGGCAAGTTATTCCACTAAGCTATCTCCCCAGCCCCTTTAATCTTCAAATTCCTAAACTAAGAAGTTTATTTAGCTTCCTTCCAAAATCAAATTTTATAAGTCTATCTTAAGACATCCCCTCTATAATTATGAGGAAATTCTTAAGTTATAAAATATAGTATACCTTTTCATTTAAATACTATGCAATATGCCTTTTTAAAATAATCTTTAAAATAAAATTCAATTTGACCAAAGGAATTACAGCCAATAGTAAAGAGTATACGTACCTCTTGCACACTTAAAAAATATCTTAAGCAAATTGGTCTAAGGAAAGAATACGTTGAGGCAGCATCAAGTGTTGATTCTGTGGCTCCAGCTGACAACTTGAAAAACAAACAAACTGGTTTCATGGACTAAGAATGTAGCTAAGAGGTGCAGCACATGCTCAGCATGCAGAGGCCCTGGGTTCAATCCCCAGAGCAACAGCTGCGACAAAAAGTGTGGTTTTGTGCATGCTGGAAAGGGGAGGGAAGAAAGAAAGCTCTCAGTGAATCCCTAACTAAATGCTCATGACAGGAGGCTGACCCAAGCACTACATGGTTTTCAGGCAGTTCGTAACAGTGCCATCCAGGGATGCACACCGACTCCTCACAGACCTTGTTACTGGTGACTTCAGGGAAGCTCTGGATCGATTGCTACCGTGTGACTATGTAGCCTCCAGAGGTTGATGCTGCCCTCACGTTTGTCCTGCCATACCCTGTGGCATCTCAGACTGCAACTTAGGTATGACCCCACTGAGGGTTTTTCAGTGTTTGGTCTCAGAAACTGGAGTGTTCTGGGCAGCTCGTGTTGGGCTGAGGTGGAAGCAAGCTTCGGGTGTGAGAGAATGGCAGAAGAACTCCCCAGGAGAAAGGAGAGGAAAGGGCAGGGGAAATCAGAGGCTCCTGATGAGGAGGAAAGAGGTTTCTGGCCTCTCTCCCACAGGGGTGCTCCCTGCTCTGTCTCCCCAGAGCCTCCTCAGTGGGCTTCCACTGCCACTGCTAACCCCTCTTGCAGGTCCTATGTGACTTTCCTGTTGAAAGTCAGGAGTGGCTGTGGTCTTCGGATGTCCCCTGCACAGCTCACAGCCCAGCTCATTTGAGAACGGGGGAAGAAGGGAGGGAAACCAAGGAACTACCTGGACAATTAGCTGGAGGTAGTACCAATCGCCAGGCCTCCCTCCGAATGTTTCATTAAAACCTCTGAGCACCCATGTACAGATCCAGCTCAGCAGAGGCAGCTCACAAGTCAAGGCAGAGCACGATTCAGGAAGGCATTTTGGAGGGAAGAGAAGATCCACAATTCTGAGTGTCCTCCATTGCTTCTTGGCGGGATCCCGACAAGACAAGGGGCTCCCAGGGAGGGAGTAAACTGTGGAACCTAAAGAGGCCAGAGTGAAACCTGTATGAACCAAACGTCCCAAGATGCTGCCCAGTCTGCATTTTTCAAGCCATTGGCTGCCACTTCTTACAGATACACCATTCTTCATCCAGAAAAATCCTCATTTTATCAAGGGCCACGTGTTAAGTATTTAAACTTTTTGCAGAAGTGGTTGTAATGACGCAAAATGCCGCTAGAGGGCACGATTCTCACATGAGGGCGGACCCACCCCAGCAAAAGGAGATTCCTGGTGCCCGCTCTGCAGAACAGGGTAGCTCTCTTACCTGAAGGACAGTCTCCAGCGGACTCTGAAACCGAGGTTAAGAAGTGACTGCTAAATAGAACAACATTTACTCGTAAATTTCGAGTATGTCGGTACTGCTTTTCTAATTTTTATTGTCACTTTAACTATTTTAAGCATACAGTTTAATCACATTGATTACATTAATAATAAAGTGGTACAGCTATTATCTGTTTCCAAAATTTTCCTTCACCCAAACAGAATTGCTATGTTGTAATACTACAGATAAAAAAAATATATTAGGTAATTACCAAGTATGAGGCACAGCACAGATATGATTTCATTTAAATATCACAGAAACCCGCAAATTGGGGTTTTGTTTGTTTGATTGATTTTTTTTTTTTTTTTTTTTTTGAGACAGAGTCTTACAATGTAGTTCAGGCTAACCCTGAGCTCACTATGTAGCCCAGGCAGGCCTGGAACTTGTGGAAATCTTGCCTCAGCCATCTGAGTATTGGAATTATAGGCATGCTACACACCTAGTGCTTTTTAAAATTTCATTGATAAAAAGGCTGAAGATAAAGGAGATGTAACAAATTCCTCTTGAAGTCTAGTCAGTAGCAGAATCACGACTCAAACTCAGATATAACACAAACCCATAGCAAATAGATTTTAAGATGAAGGAACTACAATAAAAGTCTCACATCTGGGGCCCGGCAGGATGGCTCAGTGGTCTAAAGGGCCTGCTTAGGAAAGCTTGGGCGGCTTCAGGGAGCATGGTTCGAGCTGGCCATAAAAATAAACAAACAAACAAACAAACAAAAGTTCTGAAACAAAAAAAATAAATAAAAATTCTTAAAAATAAATAAAAGTCTCACATTAGTTTACATGGTGTTCTTCTTGTTATAATTTTTATTTATTAGATAGATTCCAAAATGCAAAAATTCTCATCTTAAAAACTCTGATGAGGAAGAAATCATTAGGATTCTTCGCTTCTAAGAAGTTTTCACTTATAGGTTGTGCTGCTGTGTCGTGTTGGTTTGCTTTGAGACAGGATCTCACTATGTAGTCCACAATGGTTTTGAACTCACTAAATTGCCCCAGGGTTGACCTTGAACTTGTAGCAACCTCCTGTCTCAGCTGCTGGAGGCCTGGGATTACAGGTGTGCACCACTCCCTCAGGATCCCACCGATAAATTTTAAAATAACAGTCCTAGGATCATTTAGAGTCACATAGATCAAGTGTTGAAAAGAAGTTTACGAGAAAATTCTAGTGTCCCAAGGACCTAAGTGTTTACCAAAGGAAAGCAGAGTGTCTTTTAATTTGAGTAATTTGAGTTTAAATTGAAAGATTAATATATATATATTACATGTACGGTACTGGGGATTGAACAAAGGACCTTTATACTGCCATGTCATATCTGTGATCCTCCTCCCTCAGCCTTCTTGAGTTCTGGGATTAGAGATGTGTGTCGACATGCCCAGCTGTGTATGCTTTTAATTCAAAGACAGTCACTCAGTTGTTTTACCACTCCCTCATTCTTTGGTTATTGTCTAAAACTTTTATTTCCTAATTATCTCTCAGAACATTAATCTATAATTCTTTACCTCAAAACTTTCAACAGATTCCAAGTTTAATATTCACAGAAGTTCACCCTCCACAAAAGGGTATGTTGTCAGGTTCCAGGCTCATCACCCTAAGTTTCTGCCATCTTTCTGCTTTTCAGCCTCTTGTCTCTTCCTAGACAGTGCCTCCACTCCTAACTCAGGTATAAGTTGCCAATAACTCCTTCGCAACCTTCTGCCCAAGTGCAGATTCCCACCCCAAGCCCCAGGACTATGTTGTACAAATAAACCCAGCCCCCTTAGCCTCAAGTGGCTACAAGGTTGCCAGGTCCTTATCTTTGCACAGAGCCTTATTTAAAAAAAAAGTTTAAGGTAATACATGTAGTGAAGAAAATATGAAGAACACTTTTCTCACTTCTATGAGAAAGTAAAGCAAACTTACATATCAAAATAATCAGAGCAATAGCAGCTAATACACTGTGTGCCAGGTTAGCCTTAAAAGAACAGCCAGGCCCTGGGGAGATAGTTCCATGGCACAAGTGACTGTCTGGCAAGTGCAAGGTCGTGAGTTCAAACCCCAATCCTAAAAACAAAACAAAATAAAAAGTGTCTCTCAGAGCAAAAGTCATAGACAAGATTCTTAGAAACAGAAGTAGACAATGGCACAAAACTTTCTTTTCAATAAACTAAGAAAAACTAGTGATATAAAAGAAACAGGTGAATATATATACTGAAGCACTTTTTTTTTCCTTTTTTTTTGACAGAAGTGGGGTTCCAATTCACAACCTTGCACTCGCCAGGCAGGCACTTATGCCGTGGATATATCGCCCCAGCACTTTAACGTAATGGAATAGAAAGTTTGGGGACTTTGTCTCCTCTTCTTGTAACCAAGGCATGTTTGGCTTCTGATTGTAGCTCAGCTGTCAAATTTTCAGGAAAGCTTCCTTGAAATCCTCAATAGAGTGGCGGTAACCGATCCCCAGAAAGAGCTTCGGAGACTTTCTTTTCCAGCAAGTGGGTGCAGTGTCAGCTGGCTCCTGCCCACCAGGACTGACTGGGCAGTGGCACTGAGCAGCCTCTAGCTCTGTGACAAGGGCCCAAGCTGTCTGTGCTGTGGAGATGCCAACCGCCAGCCGAGAGACCAGGTCCATGGGGGGTACCAGGCTGCAAGGCTGCGGGGAAAGGCCCAAGGCCCTGGTGGCAGAGAGCGTTTCCTAACACTGATATTTTACCGTGCCACCACAGGTGGGTGTTACTTTTCTGCTGTAATCATGACTGTAATGAGCATGACTTCAGCTGCGTACCTACCTGTATGCTGCCCTAGGAATGGCATCACTAGATATGGTGCCCAGGGCTTCAGTGGACACACAGCTGTTCTCCAAATAGCTGCTCCAGTAGGAGTGAATGATCCTCCTGCCGTATAACCATCTTAGGCAGTCTTTCCTTTTAACAGATTCAGAGACACATCACCATCATCATCACCATCATCATGGATCTAGAGGTCAAACTCGGGGTCTTCAAGCTGAGCAACATTCTCAGCCTTTCCAAAATGTGTTTTTAAGGGGCAGCCAGGTAGCTCGGCTCTTCAGCCCCTCCCTCCCACCAGGACACACTGAGAGTGTGACTGAGACTGGACGTGGTGGCATGCGCCTGTAATTCCAAAAAAAAAAAAAAAAAAACAGGAGGATCACTACGAGTCCAATCTGTGTAGACGCTGTACTAAATACATTAAAAATGTGTTTCTAAATTTTGAGACAAAATCTCACAGTTGAATCTGAGGATGTGGAGCCAGAGGATACGGAGGCCCCACTGTATAACTACGCACCCTGACATGTGTGTAAGTGACAAGTTTAGCTTCTGTATGTGTGTTGTGGATGCTTAAAATTTCTGTTTCTGTTGCCTCAGCATTGCTTTTTTACCCCAACTCTTCCTCTTGGGCCTGCTTTACTTGCTACAAAAAGTCATCTGCAAAGTACTTTGGTGAGGAGACTAAAGTATTAAGTCCTTGCAAGTTTAAAAATATCTTTTTAAAAGTATCACTTCAATGGAACTTTGGGTTTTTTTAATATATAAACTTGAATTTATTATTTATTTATTTATTTGCTTAAGACAGGGGGTACAGGGCCTCACTATGTGGCACACCAGGGATTAAACCCCAGCTGTTGTTCTCTGCCAAAGCAGGCACTTTAATCTGCTGAGCTATCAGGCCAGGCCCTTTGAGTGATACTTCGCATAGATACTTACTTGAAAATTTGGCTAGATACTTACTGAAAAATTAATTCCAGTTTGAATTTCAAAGACTTTGACCCAAGTGCTTTTGATAAGCTCAGTCCTTCCTTCGTAGGACTGTAATCTCCGCATGCTTTTCCTCCCAGAGAGATTCAAGGTGTTCCCTTTGGTGGTGGCATTCCAAACTCCCCTGTGCTGTGCAGAAGGGTCACACAGACCCACCGAACATCGTCCCAACGGAGAGTCTGTGCATAGAGCTATGTATAATATGGGCCCTAAGGCTTCATTTCAGTACTTTTGTTCCAGACTGCAGCCTTTCCCCAGTACACAGTTTGCACACCGTATGCAGCTCCAAGCCCACAGATGAGGTAGGGCTAAATTACAGACATTTGTTTCTCTAGGTCTAGGGGCTGAAATCCAAGGTCAAAATGCAAAAGACTTCTTCTGAGGCCTCGCTCCTTGGCTTCCGGATACCATCTCCCCCCAGCTGACCTCGAGTCCTCATGTGAGCACTTTTCCATGCACAGGTATCCTTTGGGCCCTAATGACCTCTTCTTAGCAGCACTCCAGGAACGCTGGTTCAAGGCCTGCTTTCTTGACCTCATTTTAACCCAGTGAACACTTTAAAGCTCCATCTCCAAGAGCAGTCAAGTTTTGAGGTTCTAGGATTAGAACATGGCCAGGTAACTTCCAGGGAACTCAGCTTAGTCCACAAGAAAGCCCTTGTGTAATTCTCGGTTCCTCGGTGAGGGCTGAAACAAGTGATTTGTTTTTGAATGAAAAGATATAGAAAAGGAAACAGGATAAACTCTGCTGCTAGGCTGTGCAGCTAGTGAGCCCATGCCCTGTCAGCCTCTGTAGTAACCGAGTATGGCCCTTGCAAAAAGGCCCATGTGGCAAGGAGTAGATAGCAGGTGGTCTCAAGTCAACTTCCACAATGAACAGGCCATGACCCACCAGCCAAGGAATCTGGTGACCAAAACCAGAGTGAGGGAGGCACTGGCTCCCCCTAGGTGAGTCTTTGAGGAGACCAGGGGCTGATACATGACTGCATCCATCATTCTCACACTACAGGCCAAGGAAGTCCATGAAGTGTTGAAGGACATTTGGGCAGAGATCCAGGAGGTGCTCTGTGTGGATGGGGAGCAACCTCCACAGCTGCCCCGGACTCTGCTGGAAGCTGGCTACCGTGGAGAAGCTGGGCTGCTGCTTCTCGCCAGTGAAAGGTTGTTCTGTCGGCTCTGTACGCTTGCTCCATGGTAGTGGTCAGTGGGAACCAGCAACTCAGCACAGATAAAAAGGCCACTAAACCCAGCCTGGACAAGAATGCAGATAAAAACATAGATTTCCCGAGGTGGTGGCAAAGGTGATTTATGAAAATATTGCATCCAGGAGCGTGGGGATATAGCTCAGCAGCATGAGTGCCTGCCTGCCAGGAGCAAGGTCCCAAGTTTGAACCTTGGTACTGCAATAAAAGAAAAAAAAAAAAAAAAAAAAAAAAAAAAAAAAAAAAAAAAAAAAAAGAAAAAAAATGTCATATCCAATGACTTAATGTCTTTTCTCCCCATTGCTACACAATAACCTTGTATATGGCCATCTTTATCCTTCAGATGATTAAGTCATTATGAGGATTATCTCATTCTTATTTTTTTATTGGTTAGCATGATCCAATCTAATTTATAGTTATATGAGTTTGACCAGGCATGGCAGGCGGCACACAACTGTAATCCCAGAACTTGGTTGACTGAGATAGGAGGACTGCTGTGAGTTTGAAGCTGGCATGGGCTACAAAGTAAGCTCAAGATGTGCTTAACTGCATAGTGAGATCCTGTCTCAAAAAGACAAAAAGAAAAAAAAAGTTATACAAGGTTTGTTTGTCTTAACAAGAACTGTTTGTGTGTGTGCGCACGCATGTGTAAATGCGTGTGGCAGTTTTTAAGTTATTAGTTTTTAAAATTAATATATTTTAAATGGAAACAACTTGACCAAAAGTCTGTCACAGAATTTTGAGACCCATTAAAACAAAGTTTAATGAGAGGAAAACACACACACACACACACACACACACACACACACATATATACATATATATATATATATATATATATATATATATATATATATATAAGCCTTGGAATTCTTGCTATTTTCTAGAATGTTTGTCATGGGCATAACCACACTCTGCTCTAGCAAAGCCCAGTATTAAAGCCTCATTCCTGCCAGGTGAATATAGGCTCATGCCTATATTCCCAGCACTCAGGAGGCTGAGGCAGGAGGATTACCATGAATTTGAGGCCAGACTAAGCTATGTAGTAAATTCAGGGCCAGCCTGAATCAGACATCTGATGAGATACCAAGGTAAAACTTACTATCAATGTTGAACTGTTTAAACCAAGTTGCCTAAAAGAAGGCAAGGCGCAAAGGAGAACCACTCTGAGGGGCTGGGGAGATAGCTCTGTGGTACAAGTGCCTGCCTGACTGGCAAGTGCAAGGTTGTGAGTTTGAACCCTGGTCCCACAAAAACAAAACAAAGGGCAAAGGAGAACCACTCTGACTTTAGCTTCAACGTTGCTCCTCTTTGAGGCCCTTTCTGGGCCCTGTCTACTCAGGTCTGCTCAGCCTCCTAGGATTCCCCATTGTCTTCCTAGCATACCTGGTCAATACCTGCTGCAGCTTACCTGTTTATTATTCTTCATGAGAACCTCAAAAACACAAATTAATTCTTGTATTATTTAGTTAGTTTGTTTTTTGAAAAATGATCTTGCTATTGAGGTTCAGGCTGGCCTTGAATTCACTATGCAGCCCAAAGTGGCCTTGAATACATGGCGATCGGTCTCCCAAGTGCTCGAATTACAGTTGTGCACCTGCTATTTTTCCAATTTTTAAGAGCAGAGCGGCAAGGCAAGGTCTCAGTGTTAACCTGGCTGCTGTTTTCAGAATGGCAATACCATTATTACCAAGTTCAGAGCAAGTATTCACAACACAAAGTCAGCTACAAGTCTAAGAACTGGAAGATTAAATCTAAGTTAAAATCCCAGTCCAACAAGGTAAGACCTCTTTGTTCTTCTCTAATAGCTTTTCTGAAGTTCATAAGTTCTGAGCTCATGACTTGGCTGTATAAAACCAATGGATGATCCCAGCCATTCTGCTACAGTCTACAGAGAAAACATTCATATTGTAATTATGCTGGCTCTCAGAAGAAAAACAAAGGGGGCAAGAGCTTTGCTTTTCCCAGTTAAGCATTTCATCTGAAAAAGCATAGCAGCTTTTAATGCAAGAAAGACAACCACAAGAATGCATGGCTTTACTGGCATGGAGGCACATGCCTGTAATCCCAGCACCTAGGAGGCTGAGGTATGAGAAGCACCATGAGTTTGGACTACATCATAACAAGACCCTGTCTCAAAAAAACAAAAACCACAACACAACAGAGCAACCTAAAAGAAGAAAGAGAAAAATGAAGAGGAAGAGGAGGAGGAGGAGACACGCACAGAGGACTAGAGGAAGTCAGGAAGTAACCACAGCAGGAGGAAGCAGCTGCCACCCTAAAAGCACCAATAAAAGCCACACCTGCCATGGTTCTGAGACCTGGATCTCTGCTAGAACAACAGCCAGGGGCCGGGGGCTGGGTCTTGTGGTTTTGTAATTAGTAGCTCCAGAATATGTGATTATCTGGGTCTTATTTCTACAAGGGTTAATGTGACCCATACTAACTGCCTATCCAGTTCCACTGTCTACTCCCATGAAGACAGACCATTGCCCTGCCTATGCCCCCTGGAAAGCCTCGGCTCCTCCCTGCCTCTTTGGGACATCCTCTTACCCCTTACCCTGTCCTCAGACTGGACCTGGTTCCTGGGGTTCCTCACCTTGCCCTTCAGACTGGAAGTCAGAAGGGGAAAGTGACCCTCTACTGAAGAAAGTAGCTCATCTAGTGGCTCAAGACTTTGGGGCATGCCGGGCGTGGTGGCTCACGCCTGTAATCCCAGCACT
>PVJA010041905.1:0-17620 GCA_004027025.1 Myocastor coypus | reverse complement strand
AGAAGAAGAAGAAGAAGAAGAAGAAGAAGAAGAAGAAGAAGAAGAAGAAGAAGAAGAAGAAGAAGAAGAACTTAGCATATTGTCATATCTCAGGTGTTTCAGAATGTTTGTTTCCTTTTCTGAAACTCTTGGAAAGATCCAGGGGGCTGTTTTAAATACAATAATTTCTTAAAGTAATTAAACAGGTAAAAAGGGAACATCTGAATATATCTGGCAAAGAGAGGTAACATTTGGGCCAGATATATCTGCTTGAAGTTATCAGAATTTATTTAGGCAAAAAACAAGTACAAGAGTGAAAATTCTGTAACTAGAAACAAAAGGATAGACCATATCCTGCCACCAAAGCAGGAACATTATTTTGCAAAATGTAAACCGCGGTCTACTGATGGCATGGTGCTGGCTATTGAGTTAATTTAGGGATAATACTCTATTCCCGAGTGCTTCCTAGACATTCAGAGCTCTCTGGGTGTTCATGATATACCAGTTCAACTTATCCATATACCAAATATATGAGGTGATGAATACACACACTGAAAGAACGGGAGATGCTAGGGTGGCCTACTAGAATAGTAGGACTTACTGTATTGATTAGTAGTAAGCTCTTGGAGATGAGTCATTCACAAGTATTGACTCAGGTAAATCAGTTATTCTTGTCAGTGTCAGTTGCATTAGCAGCCATTGTTTTACTTGTTTTATTTTTTATTACTTTTAATAAAATAACAATGTGACAGTTTCGAAATGCAATAGTATTTTGAAATAATTTAAATAATAAACTCTCATTTAATATCCTCTTTTGCTTTCTTGTAAACTAACCATTTACTTGAGAGAGTATAGCAGTAACTGCAGTTACATTAGAAGCAGCACACATCTGAAAGACCAGAATGACACGCATTCCAAGCATAGTTTTAGTGTTACACATTGCTGTACTCAGCGTGATAAACCTTTTGGAGGTTCTTAGGACCATAATCTGATTTATCTTGTGCATGGCTTTGCTCCTGCTATGTTTCCTGTGTTAGTAGTACATTCCCAATATTTGATACCATGCATATTGTTGTCTTCCGAGTAGTTAAACAGAGCACAGGATGTAAATGGGATAGTTTTTTTTTTAAATCATTATTGGTACAAAAAATTTATTCTCATTGAAATAACAGAAAGTAGTTGTATACATAATTCAATGTTCCAAAATTGCAGTGGGTTATTGGAAAAACTGGCAATGTTAGAAGTTGTTGATATAAGCCTTTTACAGCTGAGCATACTAATCTAGCTTTATGTTTTATGCCTTGTGGTTAAACTCTTCTGCTTCATGATTAAGGGCAAGTTAAAGCAAGACCTGTATAACAAAACATGGAACTTTTTGTATTTCCCAAGGTCAGTCAAATCCCCTGAGGATTAACTTTGAAACCTTGCAGAATTATTGTCAGTGTCAGTCATCTGGATGAGTCACGACCATTGCTTGACCAGTTTGCTCTCTGTGAAAGCATGAGAGAATGCTTTCTCTCTAGGTGACTCTCCTTAGGAGCACAATATATCTTCAGTCCCATTCCTCTGTGGTCCATAATCTCCATCAACAGAAAATTTGGGAAACCACTAAGTTATAGGATGTTATAGCACAGGTTCTGTTCTGTCCTGCGTCCTCACTGACTTTGAAGGGCTATGGCCAAAATGTTGGCAATCCTTGTAGTCTTTCTTTTCTTTGAATTTTTGGTCTGCAAACTTATATTCTTAACCCTCCAGGAGAAAAGCCTAGTGATACTATTACTCTATAACATAGGTACTTGAGCTTAACATCACTGTCTTTCTGAGTATCAAACATTTTAGGTCTAACTTGGAATTGGTATTATCTATCAATCATTGATATTCTAATAAATCTCTGTAGAATGTGATAAAAATAACACATAAATTTAGAAATATAAGCACATACAAAATTGTAGCCTGTCAATTCTGTGATATTTTTCCTAGTTTCTTACTATCATTTAATACCCTTTTCTGTTTTCTTGTTCACTAACCATTTACTTAATTATGTTAGCTGTTGGATTGCCATAGACAGCATTTATCAGATTGAGGTAGAGGCCCTCTATTCCAATTTTCTGTAGAATTCTGAACATGTGTAAGTGTTATATTTGGTCAAAAGCCTTCTCTGAATTAGTTTAGATGATCATGTGATTTTTTTCTTTGGATCTATTGATATAGTGCATTACATTTATAGATTTGTGTATATTGAACCAACCTTGCATTCCTGGGATGAATCATCCCTGGTCATCTTGCATAATCTTCTTGATAATTTGCTGTATTCCATTGGCAATGATTTTATTGAGGATTTTTCCATCTATGTTCATGACAGAAATTGGCCTATAGTTCTCTTTTTTAGTTGCATCTCTCTTTGGTTTTGGTATCAGTACAGTACTTGCCTCTAGGAATGATTTTGGGAGGACTGCTTCTTTTTCAATTTCATTGAAGAATTTGAGGAATATTTGGATTATTCTGTAAATTTCTTGTAGAGTTCAGTGGTGAGGTTAACAGGTATTTCATTGATAATTATTAGGTTATTTGAGAGGTCCTTTATATTCTTGATTGAGTTTTGGTGATTTGTACCTTCTTAGGAATTTGTCCGTTTCATCTGCATCTTCAATTCTGTGAGAGTAAAGATTCTCAAAGTAGATATTTATGATGCTCTGAATCTCTGCTGCATCTGTAGTTATTTCACCCTTTTCATTCCTTCTTGTGTGAATTTGAGTCCTTTCTTTTCTCTTTTTGATGAGGTTAGATAAGGGCTTATCAATTTTCTTTAATCTTTCAAAGAATTATCTTTTGGATTCATTAATTCTTTGTATTCTTTTCTTTGTCTCAGTCCAATTTATTCCTGCTCTAATCTTTATAATTTCCTCCCATCTTTGGGCTTTTGGTTTTCTCTTCCTTTTGTAGTTGGTTTAGGTTCTGAGTAATAGTATTTATTTGTTCCCATTCTATTTTCTTAATGTATCAGTTCGGAGCTATGAATTTCTCTCTAAGAACTGCTTTCATTGCACTTCATTAATTCTAGTACGTTGTGTTTTAGTTTTCATTAAAATGTAAATATTGCTTAATTTCTTGTTTAATTTCATGTGTAACCCACTGATTGCTGATCAGAGTGTTATTTAATTACCATGTATTTCTGGGGTTCTTATGATTTGTTTTGTCATTTATTTCCAGTTTCCTTACACTGTGGCCAGACAATATGCATGGAATAATTTCTGTTTTCTTGCATATACTTAATCATGACCTATGCACTAGTCTGTGATTTATTTTGGAAAATGTCCCATGTTCAGCTGAAAAAATGTGTTCAGAAGTGGTTGTTTGGATCACTCTGTATATCTACAAAGTCCAGTTGTTTCAACTTATGGTTCAGTTCTCCAACTTCTTTGAAAAACTTTTGTCTGCTTTGCCTATCTTTTTGGGATAAAGGGCTGTTAAGGTCTCCTGTTAAGATTGTCATAGTTGATATCACATTTTTCATGTCTAATAAGATTTGTCTTATATAACTTGGTGCTTCCAAGTTGGGTGCATACATATTTATGAATCTTGTCTCTTCACCTTGAGCTTTTCCCTTATCCAGTATGTAGTGGCCTTCTTTGTTTCATTTGATCAATCTTGGTTTGAAGTTTAGATTATCTGCAAACAGAGTTGCTACCCCTGCATTCTTTTTTTTTTCACACAAGGTCTCACTACTGACTCATAGTGATCCTCCAGCTTGTGTCTCCCAAGTGCCAGGGTTACAGGCGTGTGCCACCATGCGCAGACTCCATCGCTAGCTCAGCATAGTTGAGAGCAGGTGGGGCCAGCAACCAAACCCTGGCCCCTGCACTTGCCGAAGCAAGTGCTTAATCTGCTGTGCTATACCACCAGCCCTGCTATCCTTTAACTTTAAGCCAATAGTTTCTTTATGAGTTAGTTGTGTTTCTTGTATACATCATACTGTTGGATTTTGCTTCTCTATCCAGTCTGCTCGTCTATTTCTTTTTTTCAGTTGAAGAACTGAGTACATTTACATTAATGGTTATAATTGAAATGTATTGAACTTATGATTGGCATGTCTTTACTTACTACTGCTTACCCCTTTTTCTTCTATGTTTATTTTGTTCCGCTATTTGCTGGGTCCTTTCTGTTCTCATTTGTGGAGTTCAGGTTGCTCTGGTCCCTCTCTAAAATATTTTTTAGTAGTCTGTAGGGTAGGCTTTAGCATCGTGAAATTCTTTAGTTGATCATCGTCATGGAAGTATTTCACTTCTGCTTCTTACTTGAAAGACAGTGTTACAGGGAATAGCAGTCTTGGCTGGAATTTGTTTTCATGATGGACTTGCAGCACGCTGCTCCATGCTCTTCTTAACCTCATGGCTTGTGAAGGAAAATCTGCCATTACTCTGATGAGTTTTCCTTTAAATGTGATATGTTTCTTTTCCCTACCATTTTTTCTTTTTTAAAAAAATTTCTTTTATTTATTTATTTATTTATTTATTTTTCTCATTTCAGAACCTTTGTTTGTTTATTTACTCATTTTTATGGCCGGCTCAGCCCGCCCTGAGGTCAGGGCTGGCACAGCATGTGGTGCCGGGGATTGAACCACGGTCCCTGAAGCCGCCCAAGCTTTCCCAAGCAGGAGCTTTAGACCACTGAGCCATCCCGCCGGGCCCCATTTTTTCATATATTGTTCTTCCACTGGATTTCTGGGACTACTACGTAGTCCCAGACTTTACTATTATATGTTTGGGTTTTTTATTAGTTGGGTTGATGTTACTTGGATTTTTGTAGGCTTCAGTTACCTGAGTGTCAGATTGCTACCTCATATTTGTGAAATTTTCTGCTGTGACTTCTGCCCATACTCTTTTCATATCCTTTGTATTGATTCGTTCTTTCTCATTGACTCCTATTAATCTCACTTCGTTCATTTTGCATCATCTTGCAGTCGTTGAATTACTTTTCCTGCATCCAAATTGTTTTTAAGAGATCCTTTCTTAGCTTTTCCCTAACTGTGACTGTATCTTCAAGATCTGAAACTATCTTCACTTTCATTCATGCAGTGTTGCCAGCTTGTGAGTGAAATTTTATTTTCTTTGAAACTGTTTCATGCAATCTATTTCTTTCCTATATTTCTCATTCAGAGAATCCATCATTTTTCTATTCTCATCTAATTTTTTATCAATGTCTTTTTGAATAGCATTGAAGTTTTTCCTTATAGTTATCCTTCCCTTCTCTATTTCAGAGATTGTTTCTGCTCTGATTTCCTCTCTCCCTCTCTGTAGTTGTTCCCTTGTTTTAGATGCTATTAATTTAGAGATTTTTTTTTTTACTTCATAGATTATTTTTTTTAAGAATTTTTTATTTTATTTATTTTTTCTTGTTTCAGAACCCTTGTTTGTTTATTCACTCATTTTAATGGCTGGCTCAGCCCGTCCCGAGGGAAGGGCTGGCACAGCATGTGGTGCCGGGGATCGAACCGCGGTCCCTGAAGCCGCCCAAGTTTTCCCAAGCAGGCGCTTTAGACCACTGAGCCATCCCGTCGGGCCCATTCACAGATTATTTTTGGTCTGATTTCTTTTATACTTTTCTGCAGTTGTTTGTCCACTTCAGATTCTATTAATTCATGCATTTCGTTTTTTAACTTCAGATGTTATCTCTGAGCTGAGTTCCTCTATACACTACTGTACTTGTCTGTCTACCTGAGATTCTACCTATTCAGAGATTTCAGCTGCATAATTCCTGTTTTCTTCCATGGTAGTGTCTCCTGCATTTGTTTTGGGTGGTCTTGTGACTGGAGATTGCATCTTGTTCCTTCTCTTTTTGATTATGTACAGCAGTAATGTCTGCACTTTGGTGAGTTATGCCACTAGCACCTATAGAAATTTGGGTCTGGATCCACCAATCTTGATCCCATCCAGATGTGCTTGGCTGGGTCTGGCTGCTCTGGTCAGCTCTCCCTGTTTCAGCTTTTGGAAGAGATCCTGCTGTGCTCCTCTGGCAAGCTCCTCAGATCCTGGATTAGCTGGTAGGGTATGACGCCCAACCTCTTTGCATGGAATTTTGCTGCAGGGTTCTATAGTAGATGCTGGAGCTGGATTCTGGATGAGGAAGAAGCTCCAGTGGTGGGAGGGTGCGGGCCTAGTGTTCCTGCCTATGCTTCCACCAGTCACAGGCTGTGGGCAGGAACAGAGCTCCGTCGGTGGTGCAGGGGCATACACACATCAAGAGGTCCTACCTGAGTGCCGGCTTTGTGGTTCCAGGTTGTGGGTGGAGTCAGAGTTCTGGTGGCAGGGCAGGGGGACATATAGGTGGCGTTGTCCTACTTGGTTGTGGGCCCAGTCAGTCAGCTGGGTGGGGAGGGGCGGAGTTCCAGTGGCTGTCAGGTCGTGGTGCACAGGCGGAGAGGTTCTACCTGGGTACAGGCCCAGTCGGTCAGCGTCCATTTTGTAAGTGGATGTGTGCTACAGAGGGCAGGAAAGAACATTCAGCGGCCTGGTGTACTGGGAACACTCGGTCCTCACATAGCAAAATTTGGAGGAGATGGCTCTGATTTTGTTTTGGTTTCAAAAACCACACTGCTATTGGCAGGTGGAGCTTTGAAGCACACACCCATCCATGACTTCTACTGTCCTAGTTTTCAGTCATTCTTCAGGGCTCAAAAAAAATTCAGTCTCTCTCTCTCTCTCTCTCTCTCTCTCTCTCTCTCTCTCTCTCTCTCTCTCTCTCTGCCTCTCTTAAATCTTTGAGCTCAGCTGTTTATATTTGTGAGAACAACAGGTCCAGGGTGAATGGACCTGAGTTGTGGATGGAAAACAGGAGGAGAGAATGAGGTACCCTACAGACTGTGAGAGCTCCAGGGGACATCGAGGGGCATGAGGACTTTGGTTTCTCTTGATGGATGTATGCTATGAATTGTTGGTGGTAAATCTGTTGCATGTGTGCCCTAACTGGCTGTGTGTCATCACTGAAAGCTGTAAAATATTTGCCACCACTGGTATTGATAAAATATTAGGGTGGCAGGAAATAAGCATAAGACAGCTTTGTCCTGGATTAGCACAATCCCGGAGACGGTGCGTCTGCGGTTGGCCATCTAGGCACTTGTGCGCAGAGTTCTGCAGGTATTCCTACTTCTCTCACTCACAAAGCTTTTAGCTACTTGGGGTCACTGATTCTTAAAATGCAATGATTCAGAACTGAATGCACTCTTAATAGACAGCATACACTATGTTTTAAAGAACTGAGTTAAATAAAAGACATTAATACATTAATTTCATATAGTTTCTGAATGTGTTATTTTTGGTGGAGGCGGTGCTGGAGATCAGACCTGCAGCCTTGTATATAAGAGGCAAATGCTGTATAGCTGTGCTACATTCTTAGCTTACATTTTAAAAATAAAGCTCTCTAAAGTATGTGAAAATGGGTATGGTTCATGCTCTACTTTCAATACAGGATGTTAAACTAGATCTTTGACTACAACTCAAAATATACACCTTGAGACCTGGGTCTTAGGTTAGAACCCATTCAGACACAGGCTTTGTAGTAAGAGGCCCAGGAGTGAATCCTTAGAGTCATAAAAGTAAGTTCCTATCAATTTTCTGATAGTTCTCATATTCAGGCTCTGTTTCCACTTGTAGAGATTTAAAATTACTGAGAGAATTAATGTAACAATTTTTTATGTATTTGTTGCAGGTTGTTGCTCTGCAGGTTAGACACATAGAGATTCTCCTGTTTCAGCCTCCCCATTGCTAGCATTATAGACATGAATCAGAACACCCAGTTACAGTGGCCAGCATGGCAGGCTTGGCCCAAGTCTGGCATGGCATGTGGTACCTGGGATCAAACCTGGGTCTTTGAACTCTGCCTTGCCAGGCAGGCACTTAGGCCATTATGCTATCTTCCTAGTGCCGCCCCCTTCTTTTTGAGTCAGGGTCTCTCTGTGCAGTTTGGGTTGGCCTTGTGCTCCCTTTTGTAGCACCCAGGCTGGTCTTAAACTTGCAGTAATCTTGCTCTTTAAAACTCAGAACACTGGGATTACAGGCATATGCCACCAAACCTGGTTCCAACAAAATCCTAAAAGGACTAATCCCTGAGATAAACTAGATGTCAGGCCTTCCACAGGTACTGCAGGTGAAGGGCTCCTTGTTGTAAAGGCAAGTGCACCCAGGGTGTGGACAGCATCGCCCTTCTTATTTCATGGCCTTTGCTTGTGCTCAGGAAGCCTAGTTCGTGTGAACGTAGAAGATAGC
This sequence comes from Myocastor coypus, assembly GCA_004027025.1. Classification (NCBI taxonomy): domain Eukaryota; kingdom Metazoa; phylum Chordata; class Mammalia; order Rodentia; family Myocastoridae; genus Myocastor; species Myocastor coypus. The sequence continues at coordinate 9,380 of PVJA010041905.1, read as the reverse complement.
TCTTGTGTCTCTCAGTTTCCTCCTTTAGTCATATTAATTACTTAAGTTAAAACAGATTGTGCACATAAATAGTATGTTACACTGCCTAGAATAGAGTAAGCTCTGAAGAAAAGCTGATGAAGACAGCAGCGATGATGATGACTGGATTTGGAACAACTTAGGAAGCAACTCAATTTGATGTGATCCTATGAGCTCTTAATGGTGAGAATGAAGCAATACCCTTTGCAGTTGCACCTGTGAAGTCCAAGAAGCACACATGGTGCAGGCAGAGCAGATAGCCCCTGCCAAGCTCCAGGAATGAACATCTGGGGACAGCACACTCAGGAAGGCATCTGCTGTCCTCAGTATCTAGTGTGGCCACCTATGGTAGAAACAGCCATGACCTGGTATGCTTTGGTAATCTGAGAATCCAGAAGGCAAACTGTGGCCAAGGCTGAGGCAGCTTCTCAGGTCCAGCCCCACATCTCTTCCGCATGTGGTCTGGGACGGGCAAATTTCCCTGCTGCCTTTCTAAGTCCATGAACCCCACGCACGCTCTATCGCTGACTTTTGCCTGATTCAGCTCCACGGGCCTCTCCGACAATGCCCTTGCCAACAACTCCCTCCATATCCCTTTTCCTAGAAACAACCACAAGTTTAGGAACATAAGCATAATAATGTCATACATTTGACCAGTGACATACAGTATTTCCCATATGATCTATTCGTCTAGGGCTTGAAATGTTCACACAACCTGATCCTGGCTTCTCTACCCACATTCCACTCTTAAATATTTCCTGAGCAAACCAAACACATATCTTACACCAGTGGCTCCACAGTTTGTCTTCCTGAAAAATTGCATCCATTTTCAAGTGTTCTCATTCTATTTCATCTTTGGTGAACATTATCTCATCAGTGAGGAATTATGTGATCTCCCTCTGATCCTCGTACATGCAAAACCATGGTTTCATATTTTAGTGGTACACTGTGTCATCTCTTCCTTTACAGAACTTATATATTCAGGCATATTTACTCTTGTATGTTGCTTCTAGAATATAGCTTTGTATGGGCAGTATATACGATATTTTTTGGTCACTGCATCTTTAAAACAGAAATCAATATTATGAAATTTGGACTTCATCAAGTTTATAGTCAGTGGATAAAATAACTGAGGAATTGTTGACGGAACCTCTTGAATCTTTCTCTGTTCAGTCACCATATGTTTACATATGAAAATAAATTTCACCATATTGAATATCAATTAAATGCTATCTATGTTTTCCTATGGCTCAGAAACAATGACAAATTGGGAAGATTAAAATAATACATCTAAAAAAGTATGCTAGGGTATACTGACAGGGAATGATTGCAGGCGGCAGATCTTCCCTTATACCAGTATTCCCTTTGTTGAGCTCCTCAGATGGGTGCATGCTCATATAAGAGCAAATAAAGTTAGTTATCCTTCAATACTAGCCAAGACTTTGACCTCAAACCTCAATGCAAAACATTAAACAAAAGCCAATAGACATGGTCAAAGTCACAGAAAGCTCTGTTTTACTAAACTTAGATAATTTACCAAGGCTCAGCCCAACTATTGGCATTTCCCCTCATTCTCGTATACAATGGCCCAATCCTAAACCCCAGCTAGGAATTTCTAATCTTCTATGATGGGAAAAATTAATAACCCAGACTTCAGAGTCAGTGAAAGTAGGAACTAGAACTAAGAAATAACAGTAAGTGTAGAACTGTCTTGGTACTGGGGACTTTTCATATATATCACACCACGACATTTCTAGCTGGCCAGACATTTAAAACTTTACCCTTAGTGAATGTCGGCTTACAAACATGTCCTCAAGCTTGAGAGCTATCTCTTGGTCACAGAGTTTGATGTGGGGAAACTGTGACTATTAATCAATATGAGGATTTCAAGCTAAAGGGGATAAAAAGATGCTTTTACAGGAACCCTGTCCTAGTCAGAGCTTACAAAGGAAAGATGTAATATAGGACATGTAATTTATAGAATTATTTCATAATATTCACCCAGTGAGTCAAATATCTCAAGAACTTAATTTTACATTAACCACCTCTTTAATAATCATATCTCCAAACACAGTCACATTTTCAAATACAGGGAACTAGAACTTCAACATATGAATATGAGGGATAAACGTTTGAGCTCATAACGTTATGGGAATCCATACAAATAATGACCATGAAAGGTTAATTGTAATAAATATATGGTGTAATATGAGTCCTACCTTCAGTCAGAACTAATTCAGAGGCTGACACAGGAGGATCACAAATTCAAGGCCAGGTTAAGTGGCTTATTGAGCCCCCATCTCAAGAGTTAATGAAAAGTAGTGAATACATAGTTAAACCCTTTCTGAGTTTTATTCCTCCTTCCTTAAAATTAAGACCTATGAGTAGCATGAAATATCCTCTATATAATTTTTCATTGTAAGACCAATCTGTTAAAGCAAAAATTCAGCTTCCAAAAAATCTCTTGTCCTCTGTGTTTTCTTAGCTTCGTGAAGTAAGGTCTTCCAGTCTTCCAAACATCCACATGAAGTCTGGGCTCCATATCTAGCACTCAAACCCAGAACCCCTTCTATGCAAATACTCCCTCACCATTACCATAACCCAGTTTTTTTTTTTCCATCTTCACATAGAAGTTACTATGGCAGATAACTCCCTTTATTATCTGCTCTTTCTGTCTATCCAGCTTCCATTCCTGAGGTCCATTATTAATTCCTATTTTTAGAAATGCATTGCTTGTTACCTGAGACTTTACAGAAATCTGTCTCTCTGTCTCGAATCACTCAATCCATCTTTCTCCTGCAACTAAAGTGGGTTGTCAAAAATATAAGGAGCATGCCCTGTTTGAAAGAATCTCTGTGATTTTGCATTACCTTCAGAATAAAAGCCAAAAATCTGACACTGCATGAATACATCACTTAATCTCTAATACTTGTTCATATTCATGAAGCCTTTAACTTCCATAAACCTCTCCTCAAAGCATGCATTCCAAAAATTTTGAGCTATTTTTGTCCAAATATCCTGCTTCCCCATCATTATCTCCAGCTTACTTAATACCCCTATATTGCAAGATGCACCAAAGGAAACCCTGAAAGCCATATGAAGTCCCTACTTGCCTTTCCCAATCTCCTCCACATAGGGAAGTTTCCCAAGACCCATGAGTCTTTGGAAAGGCTTATCTTTACAGTTCTCTTTCCTCCTGACTTTCTCTCCCTTCTTTTAGGTCATAGCATGATTTATTTTACGAAGTAATAGAATACAGGTAAAAATTAGACACTGAATTTCTGTCACTGGCAGTGCCAGCATAGGACTAGTCTTTTTAATCTGTGGTTTTTGCTTAAGCACAGATTGCTCTTCCCAAGGGATGGGGCATGATTCCTGGCACATAAAATGAGATTTAACTTCATGAAATTAGAAGACATAGCAACAAATGGAAAGTTGGTACAGAGGCCAAGCCTTTGCCTATCCCAAAGCAAACCAGAGCCACACATTCTCAGCTCATTCACACTGCCCAGGCTGGTCCAAGCCAGCCTTGAAATCAGTATATAGCACCAGCTTCATACTTGCAGTCTTGGCCCAGGCTCCAGAGTAGTGGGACTACAGGTGCCTGCACTCTACCCAACTTGTGCCTTTCGGGGGGAAACTGCTGTTTTGTCATCAATGACATGAAAAGCATATTCCCTGTGTTGTCTCCCCCACTCCAATTTTGAACCCTAATTTTACCACTGAGCCTTCAGGTTCACTAAATATATATATATATATATATATATATATATATATATATATATATATATGGTACAAGGTCTCAGTACACGGCTCACATTTATACTGATTCTCCTACTTTCAGCCTTCCCAGCAATGGGATGACAGGCATACACCACTACACCTGGTCTCACTGGACAACTCATCATGCCGACGGGTGGGGTTGGCACGGCATGTGTTGCCGGGGATCAAACCTAGGTCCTTGTGCTTGCCTAAGTGGCACTTAGTCAGCTGAGCTATCTGGAGGACCCTAAGAAACTATGAGAAGTTACATGTCCCCATTTTCTAGCACAGGGTGAATACGGATCACAGAAGGAGAACGAGAACGGTGTTGCCTATGGGTTGTGAATCAATTTCATTACATGTCATCATATTCAGTGTTCATACCGTACAACCCCATGGTAAGGATGACCAAGTTTAGGGTGAGATGTTAAGCTGTTAGTCTACTTGCTATTGCCACTAAGTGGAGAAACAGACTCCAATGTTTCTAAGATGCAAACTGATCTCAGCATATCGTGCACCCGCAAGAGTTGGATTTGGCTCTTCTATATTCATGGAATGTAGTGTAGCAGGCCTTGCTCTGCTGTAGCCAACCCAGCATCTAGGCCATATGTCCTGACAATTCCTTTTCTCTAGATCTGTATTTTGCTCTGTTTCCACTCCTTCCTGGAGATAGCAGCTCTGTGCTGTGCTTTGGAGTTTGAATTCTGCCTGGTCTAAACTAGTCAGTGAATGACTGACTAGTCTCCACAATCCTTAAGACTCAAGGGAGTAAGTGACTGAAGTAGCCCAAGAAGACTGAAGTAGTTTTACTTCAGTCCATGATTAAGAGAAAGGTTCCTATTATGTCCTGCTGAATATAATCTACACAAATATGCCTCTGGTAGACCTCTTATGATCACAGGTTGACACACTTGGACTTAATAATAAAGTGCATAGTATATTGAGAAAAAAAAAAACCTCAATTTTTTTATTGTTCACACTCACTTGAATCTCTCACTCGCCTGAAATCTTTGTCAAAGATTTCCAGTAATTGCTTCTTACGTCATAAGGACTGACACAGGTCCTTGAGGGTTTTATTTGTTTCCCTGTGCTCTCCATGCAGGCCCTCACTGTGACAGGGGGCAAAGGGGCCTAGCTTGCAGCTTGCTCTTTCTAGCTCCCCTCCTAAGCCTCTAAATATCGCTTCCTCATGGAGGTGTCTGCTCGCTTCGGAAGAGGTCTCTGACCGACACGATCCTTTCCCACTGTCCACATCTTCTCCTTAGTTTTTGGCATAACACTGATTCCTCATCCAAGGGATGACTGCTTGTGTAATCTGTAATCTTCCTCTGCAATCTTTCTTTCCCAGGTTAGGAACTTGCTCTGGGCAGAAAAATGGTTCAACCTTCTTCATGTCTAAACAATGAAGTGTAGTTTTAGCACATGAAACATTTGTACAATAAGTGATGCAGGCAGAAGTGCATATAAAGATACAGCCTTTAATAAATGTGTGTTGAATTGGAATTGAAATTCATATGTAATGTGTGCTCAGAAGTGACAGTGTGAGTTAATTCACACCAAGCATATCGGACACTGCTGTGAAGCTTGTGTGTTGATCTGACTCTGGTGTCTTTGAAGGCGGTTGCTGGAGTTCATTTAAAATGTTGTATTTGCCAATTCCACTTTAATTTCTCAGCCTCTATTTCAGGAGCAAGCAGCATGTCTTTCATTTATCCGACTTATCCAGAGCCTATTCAATACAATAATCAACTCTCAGCGTGTTCCATCCTTGCTGCCTGTCAAAGCCTCTTATAGTCAAGAAATGTAAGTAATCTGTGGAGTGCATGTGGCAACACATGAACTGAGAGGCTCAGGATTTTAATTTTGTTCTTCCTTTAAGGAGGCTCTGTGCGGGCCAGCTGGAAGGATCTTTCTGCTTTCATTTCTGCTGTGACAAGAAAGAGCATGGTTGGGCCACAGGGTAGCCTCCCTCGGGGCTTCCCTCATGTTCTCTCCTTATACATTTTACCTATAGTACAGCACGATACATTTGCATACATTTGCTGACAGTGCGGGGTGATATATTTATTTTTTTCATTTTCTACCTTTCTCAAACTTATTATGACTCACTTTGACTTATTTACCTGGTCCTCAGCACCCCCAAAGGGAGCTAAATTCAATTTAGTTTCCCATAAGCACATTACCTAAAGGGTTGCTGGATACGGATTCTATGAAAGAAATGTAAAAATCACAAGCTAGGCAGATAGATGTCCTACAGCCAGGTGGTCAAAGAGGCTGCTTGATGGAAACATTTCCTGAGAGAGTGAGCAAGATTGATGGACAGGAAAATGCATGGAGCCTGCAAAGTATTTCCGGCAGGAATCATCCAATGACTTGGATAGAAGGGCTAGCAAGCATTAAAACACTTTGAACAAATAAAGCCACCTCTTAAATTTCAGGATGTTTAGAATTTAAAAGAAATGCCAGTATATCTGAAAAGAACTGGACATCTGTGATTTTTATTTATGCAATTAAAATTGAAGATCTGGCATGTTGTTACATATAGTATGATTTCTTAAAACATTACGTAGTATGATTTATCCCACCTCATTCAATCTTCTCATTCTCAATCATAGTAAATTTCTCCTATATTTTCTCAGCTGTCCCATATGCCTTGTCATGTACTCTGAATTAATCTACTCTTTCAAGAAGCAGGCTGATGAGTTTTCTTATTTAATGAATTTAATCTCATCTATTAACTTCTGAAACCTTGATTCTTTACCCATTTTTTTAATATAATAAGAGATCTAGGCCTCCAGGTGGCAAACACAATGTTCCTTGCCAAGGTGGAAATAGAGCAAAAGTTTCCATTTCCTTTTCTGCTTGCCACTCAAGGGAGAAAGCTAGGCTCAGGTCTGTGAAATTTGGTTCATTTGAGCTGCGTAGTTTATTGGTGTCTGGGGCCGGATTTGTTTATTCTGTTTTGCTGTTACTTTTCTCATCTAAGACATAAGACAGGGTGAGGTAGGATTGAGAATAGTTCAAATAGTCTGAAAATCTTTTTCTATTTTTCTCCTAATAAAATAAGCTTGGTGCTAAGGAATTTTTCTAAAAAAAATATTCTTTTATTGTCATTTTTCACAGTAGAAAGCTCAAGAAAGCATCATCTCTTAGGAGAAGAGACTAAACATGAATATTTCAAATCCAGGTGCATTTTACACTGCAGATGGTCATCTTGAAGGCATCTGGCTCAAGACAAGCTGGAAAGCGAGTCACTGGCTAAGTAGTTCTGGAATCCTTTAGATGTCTCCAGTGCTGCCAGCACACATGAATGAGCACAGAGATGGCAACAGCGCATTGTTTCCTGGGGACAGGAAATGAAGCATCAACAACGAAAGGTGGATCTTGCCACACATTTTCTAGCTCCTATAAAATGCATCTTGGGAGAATCAAGATATAACAGAGGCTATCTCCTCTGAGGCTGTGATGGAGAAGAGTGATGGTGAAGTTGCCTGCATTTGTCTAGGAGGTGAATGAAGCACACTGCTGGATGTGCCTGAGGGAGCCCCCCTGTCCAGAGATCGTCGTTGTTAGGGCAGTCAGTTGAGGATGTGCATGGCGTCATCCAATAGGAGTGCAGTGCGGATGGGCTGAAAGAGCAGAAAGAAGACGATGGCCAGCCTTTAGATATCTCTATTCTGTTAGAATGGGGGCACCTTTTGCTATTGCATTTCCTGTGGCATCAAAATCCAGCTTCTCCAGCCGGTCAGTGCAGGCTCATAGCACTGCTTCTCCAGTGAGCTTTCAGGTCTTCGCTCCCAGCCTGGGACTGAATTCTTGATCCTTCCTGTTCTGTAGCTTCCAGATTCTTGGTCTGAACAGCTCTTGGATTCCCTAGCTCTGCCCCACGTAGGCAGTTCCGGTGGACTACCCTGCTTCTGATCCATTTGGTGCATTCTCATGTGCCATCGTCTATATGTATTATCTCATTCCATTAGAGAAGTACAACAGATACAAGGGATTTACTTCTATGTCAGTTATTTGTTGGCCGTATAGCCTCCCTCAAATTACAGACCTCTGAGCCTTAATGTCCTATAGAATAGGAGCACTGTTGCATATCTCACTAAATTGGTGAGTAGCCCAGTATAGCACATGGTTTTGTGTAACTAGCCAGTTGATATTTAACAGGATGACAGGAGATTAAAGTCACATCAGCATCACCTTCATAGGTCTCAGGACAGTAGGTGTTTCCTTCCTCATGAAGAAGCAAAAGAAGGGGCTGGGGAGATAGCTCCGAGGCACAAGTGCCTGCCTGGCAAGTGCAAGGTCGTGAGTTTGAACCCCAGTCCCGCAAAAAAAAAAAAAAGAAGAAGCAAAAGAGAATTCTGCTGTATCTTAAAAAGGCACAAAGATCGGTTTTGTGCTCTTGCTTTAAATAGTTCCTAAGGGGCCTGGCAGGATGGCTCAGTGGTCTAAAGCGCCTACTTAAGAAAGCTTAGGTGGCTGTAGGGACCGCGGTTTGATCCCCAGCACCACATGCTGTGCCAGCCCTGCCCTCAGGGCAAGCTGAACAGGCCATAAAAATTAATAAATAAACAAAGAAACAAAAGTTCTGAAACAAGAAAAATAAATAAATAAATAAATAGTTCCTGTGTGGGCCCGGAGGAGAAACCTTTTGGCCCGTATGGTTTCCGCAGCATCTGCTCAGCCTTCTTGATGCAAAACAGAGACAGACATGGACAGTATCACACAACTGAGTGGGGCTGTGTTGCAATAAACTTCATTAATTAAAATGATAATGGTAGGTCAGGCTTAAAGAACAGCTTGTCAGCACCTTCTTTAGATCTTGAAATATGTTAGAGTACACAGGATTTTAGGGAAAGGTGCTCCCATACAATTAGCCTCTTATTACCCCATCCTATCTTCCTTCAAACCAAGCACAGGTCCACAAGATGGAGAACACGCTCTTTCCTCTGATATGGGACGTCAGAAGACACCGCTCAGAGAGGGGCCACAGTGAGCTTGGTGTCACACAAGTTATTTAAATAGCAAGAAAGACACTAGCTGGCAGTGCTCAGGAAAGAGGAAATAGCTGCATTAAGACCTACTTGAACTCTCAGCATTTCAAAGATGAAGGGTACATTGTGTTCTCCTGGGGATTGATGTGGGCCTCAAAGAAGAAGGATGGCTTTGTTCTCACTGGATTGAGTCTGCAGTAGAAAAAAGCCAGAGGCATAGCAAAATGAGGGACTATACAGAGTGTCTTCCATGGTCGAGTGAAGTGGAGATGCCCTGTCTTACCTCTAGGAAAGTACAAGTCTCAGGTCCCCAGGGACAAGGACATGGGAAGAAAGCATCTGAAGAGTTTGTGATGCTTGCCGGGAAATCTGAAATCCAGCATTCAACAACCCTTAGGAGAGACTGCGTGGCTTCTCAAACTTTTAAGTAAGAAATTTCCTACTTCTTTCTTCCTTTATCTTTCTCTATTCTTTTGCCCTACCCTGGGGAGGTGTGAATAATTGGGAAGATGAGAAGGGATGGTAAAAGAGCAATGTGAGAAAAGATAAAGCCACCTATAACACTCCCTCCAGAAAAAAAAAAAAAAAAAAAAAAAAAAAAAA
>PVJA010041904.1:0-18547 GCA_004027025.1 Myocastor coypus | reverse complement strand
GAGAAGATTTGCATGACATTTTCAGGTCTTATGGCTGACTTCAAGGGAAGAAGTTCTGTATTGTAGATTCTATTACCCACTTTGAAGAAGAGAAATTCATGGCTGCCTTGGGGAAATCAGCGGAGCAGGAAGAAGAAGGGCAGGAGAAGAGAGCTCCTTGCTCCTGAGGCTTTCTTAGTGTCTTCATGTCAAAGTTCTCTGCATGGCAGTAAGTTGGGGCACTGCTTTGAGCCTCCTAAATTTATCTTTCTAGTCTATGTATAATTTATTTTTATATAAAAGTTCTATCATATGCATCATTTTATTGCATATAATTGCTATAATCTATAGTTTCTATGACATATATAATGACATATATAATTTTGAAAACATTTAAGGCTTAATTTTAGAAAAATTAATCACAAATCTTACTTCTGCAAGTGTATTTGCATTCCTATATTTTGTTTTTTACTTTTTGTTCAAGACTTTTCAGATATATTATTATTTTTGCACAGCTCGGTTATAGGCTATTCTCAGTGGATTTCCAGTGGGTAATTAATTTCTTAGGAAAGGGCCCAAAGCAATAGGACATTAACATCAGAGAACTTCAGTGATCATGGCCAGAATGGAACTGGTTAGTTCGAGCATTCTGTTCTGCTCACTAATGTACTCATAGCAGAAAACCACCATCCTTTCACATGGGCATATTTTGTAGCATGCTGACTTTTCTTGTGGCTTTGTTAAACACTGAAATCTTAAATGGCTTATTGAATTTGCTCAGTCCATATCAGCATACCTCTCTTCTAAATAGCTCTTAGTAAAGACTGCTGTACTCCATTGTTAGCAACACTCACTAAAATCAGTAATAGAACAGTGGGAGTAAAATCACAGAGGGGCATAAAAGCCAGTACACTAAAATATTAAAGTCCCACTGTGAAAAGCTTTTCATGATATTTTTTTCCATATCAAAATGTGTTTTAAACACTTTTTGAGTATTATTATAATTAACTAGAGTAGCTTTGTAAGCAGCTCCTTTTGTATAAGAAAAACCTACCATCACTTAGAGGTTACTAGTTTTTGACACTGAGCTCTTAAGTGGATAATTATATTTATCAAGAGGTGATGCTCACTTGACCACTTCTTGTTTTGTTGTGGGCCAAGGGGAAAGAAAGCAGGTGAAGTGTTTTTATTTATAATGTAACAGATATTGTCATCGCGCCTCAATGTCTTAGGTATACTTGGTTAACTACATCTTTATTTCCAGAAATTGAAATGCTCTTGTCGTCCACATTCTTGGGAAATTAACAGCTTCTACCTTAAAGAAGTGAGTGATACATTATCCACTTGCTCTAAATTGAACCCATTTGGAGCTATTTGCATCTTGTAGAAACCTACAGCTGAGTGCTCTGCTTAGAGGTGTAATGAGCGGTTGTCACAACACACTGGAGGTGGCCCCGTAACAAAATGATCCCCTGTCAATCCTCTCACAGGAAATGCTTTGGCAACCTGTAATTCTGCCCCAGTATTAACATCCTGCCTGGGTTTTGTTAAATGGCACTTTCTAGGAAGTAGATCTGTGGAACTTGTGTTTAATAATGTTTTAAGAGGAATATTGGATGGAAGTTTTAGAAAGCATCACATGGGGTTAACCATGATTTGTCATTTGTTTCTAATTACAGGACCTAATCTCTTATCACTGAAGCAGTGGATTTTTTATACTAAAGACACAGATGTGAATGGAAACATATTAATGAGATGTCCTACTACATAGTCATTTAGTGTTCTGTTTAACTTAAACATAGCAGAAAATGTGTGTCTAAGTAGACATATGTAATGACATTGTGATAGAATTATAATATTCTACATTTGCATAATCTTCAGTAAAATTCAGACTAGGTTCACCTTGCATTGCTAATTTCATTTCTTAAATCTGTATTGTTAGAAAATTTAAAAAAGAAGTCAGATGTAGAGTACTATGGAAACAAAAGGGATTTTGTGTTAGTACCTTCAAATTAAAGTTGAAGCTGTAATTTAAATATTTGAGTGTCAGGTGTTCTATAAAAGTGGCAGGAACTATGCAAACTGAAGGGAAAATTTACAGTTCTCCAAAACTATTTGAAATCCTCAGCCTAATCATCCCAGGAGCTTAGAAGACCTTGGTTTGTCCTAAAATAGTGCCAACATGTGACTGCTGCTTCTGAGAATCTCGCTTGTCTTTGTCAGCTCCAGAGTGCTTAGTTCTAGGCTTTCTTGAGGTACAGCTCCAAGAGTCAAGGCAGGTGATTTTGCAATGAGAGAAGCAGCAGGCGCAATCCTGCTTAACCGCCCCCTGATCTTGCCACATGCTTCTTCATTAGCCCAGCAGGAAAGCACTAGGTATGTGGGAAAATCAATCACCTGAAAATGGTGTGTGGGTGTGGAAAGACACAGAAATGAGACATCTACCGCAGACTCCAAGTGGAGTTGCCAGTAAGAAAACAGTTATTCCCAGATCTAATTAAAGGCATAATTTCTAAGCTCTGTCCTCATAATATTGTGCATCGAGAATCCTGTTAATTTTATTAAAACCAGAAGAAACTCTTTGAACATTACTATCACCATAAGCTTGACATTACTAGGAACCAAACAATGAGCATTTCTGTTTTCATGCTTGTCATTATTTTATACATGAATTAGTTTGTACTAAAACAAACAGTCCACAAAACCTAATATCCTTTGAAGAGTTCTTAATCTCTTTAAAATTCACATCACCATAGCTTGAATGCTCTCACACTAGGCATTTTTCCATGCCTAGTTAGATACTGGCTTAGTTTTATTTCTTGTTGCAGAGACACCCAAGGTTAAAGAAGGAAAGTTTTATTTATTTCACAGCAGGTAGGGATTTCAGTCCATAATCAGATGGCTCCAAGGCAGGGTGGTGTGGAGAAATAATTCAATGTAAGTTGAAGGTAGCAAAACATCTGAGGTACAATATATAATGTTAATTGTATGCTTAACATCATTGTAAGTGATTTGTGTATGTTGAGTCTGTTAAAACTAATAAAATTATAAGTGAGCTAGGAATTATTTCTTTGTGTGTGTGTGTGTGTGTGTGTGTGTGTGTGTGTGTGTGTGTGTGTGTGTGTGTGTGTGTGTGTAGGGTCTTACTACGCAGCTCTGACTCATAGTGATTCTCCTGTTTTCTGCTTTCCAGATGTTGGAATTACAGGTGCACACCATCATGCGCAGATGCCATCACTGGCTGAGTGCACCTGAGAGTAGGGCCTGCATGGAACATGGAGCCAGGGATTGAACCCTGGCCCCGGTACTACCCTAAATAAGTGCTTAGTCCACTGAGCTATGCCGCTGGCCCTGAAATTATTTCTTAAAATTTTAGAAATTGTAGAGTGATATTTGGCCACATATGTGAACAGCTTCATGATGTATCACAAAAATAAATTGAACTTTAAGGGCTGGTAACATAGTGCAACAGAATAAACACCTACTTTGGCAAGCACAGGGACCCAGGATTTGATCCTAGTCCTGCATGGTGCACTGTTCTGCCCCTAGGTTTGCTTAGCAAGTGACTGAGTGCAGGCATGGTGGTGCACAACTATAATACCAGTGATGGGGAGGCTGAAAACATGAGGATTACTATGAGTGCAAGTTATGTAGAGAGATCCTGAACCAAATACATAAAAATAAGAAAAGAAAAACAATGAAAGAGAAAAGGATTAATTTCAAAGCACATATTAAAAAATGTTTTCCTTATTTTTTTAAAAAAGGATTTTTGGTTTTGGCAAAAAAAAAAAAAAAAAAAAAAAAAAAAAAAAAAAAAAAAAAAAAAAAAAATAGACCTGAGGATCACTGGAAAAGATTAGACGATGCAGAAGCAAGTACAACCACACTCAGCCACTTTATCTCTGACAAAGGGGCCAAACATGCTCACTGGGAGATAACCAGTGAGTTCACTGGAAGATAACCTCTTCAACAAATGGTGCTGGAAACACTGGCTCTCCATATGCTGAAAACTACAACTTGACCCAAGTCTACCAATATGCACTAGACTAAAGTCAAAATGGATGAAAGATCTAAACATTGAAAACTCCAAATCTCCTGGAAGAGAAAGGGGGTAGAAATCTGGGTGATATATGGGTAGGTAAACAGTTCATGAACAAAAATCAAATTGCATGTGAAATACTTGAAAGAATTAACAACTGGGACCTCCTTTTATTGAGAAGTTTTTGCCTATCAAAAGAAATTGCCAACAGAGTGAAAAAAACAACCCACACATTTGGAAAAAATCTTCACTAATAACCTCTCAGACAAAAGTCTTCTACTTAGAATTTATAAAGAATCAAAAAACACAAATTTCTTTTCCTTTTTTTTTTCTAAGCAACATCAATAGGGAGGTGGGTCATGCTCACACACTGTACTCTGTAGAACGATTGTGAGGACAATATGCAATATTTCAACTTTCAAAGAAAAGAAAGGGGAAAAGAAAAAGGGTAAAAAATAAAGTAATGTTGATTTAGAAGGGTAAATGTTTAATTGTTTGATCAATCTAATATACCTATATGTATTAATCTAAACTGATCTGATGATGAAAATCTGTAATATAACCATTGTTAAACTTAAACAATAAAAAATATATTTTAAAAAAGAATCAAAAAACATTAGGGTTCCAAATTTAAAGACTCAACCCAAAGATGGGCATCTGAAATGGACACACACTTTTCAGAGGAAGACATACAAGAAGCAAATAAATACATCAAAAAAATACTCCACATCACTAGCCATTCATGAAATGCAGATTAATACAACATGGAGACATCATCTCACCCCAGAAAGAATGGCTATCATTAAAAAAAAAAAAAAAATCAACCAACAACACATGTTGGAGAGGCTGTTAAGGGTAAAAGGAGCACTTCTCCACTGCTGGTGGGAATGCAAACTGGTACAACCATTATGGAAATCAGTGTGGAGACACCTCAAAATAGTAGGCCTGGAAGTTCCATTCAATCCAGCTATCCTCCTTCTGGAAATTTTCCCAAAAGAACTGAAAACATCATATCAGAGTGATATATGTGTGCATGTGTTTATAACAGTATAATTTGTGATAGCCAAATCTTGGAAATAACCAAAATGCCCATCACCTGAGGAATGGATGAAAAAAGACGTGGTATTTTTATATAATAGAGTATTACTCAGATATAAAGAAAAAAAACTTAAAGCCTTCATATATGCAACTTGAAAATATACTTGAGTGAAGTAAACCAGCCCCATATGTGTAAATATTATATTATCTCAGTGTAAGAATTCAAAAGAAAAAATAAAAATTGAAAATTATAACACAGTTAAATGGAAAGTGAGAATTTAAGGTGTAAATAATAAAGAGAGAAAAAGGAGAAAAGTTAGGAAATATATCAGGGGCAAATCCATTCATTTATACAAACAAGATGTTCAAGCCAGTAGTTCTAAGAATTTCCATAAAGTTTTTTTTTTTTTTTCTTTTTCTTGGAACCATGGATTGAACACAGGCCCTTGTGATTTCCAGGCAAGCACTTATTCTACTGAGCTATCTCCCTAGCCCTCCATCAGGTTCTTGAAAATAGCAGGTAATGGCTAGCATTCTCACTCTGACTAACTCAGTATGCTGATATCTATTAACTAAGCAACAACACTGAAGATAGCAATGTGTAATACTAAAACTATGTTTGGATATACCTATCATTTTTTGTCTTCTAATGTTATATTAATTATTACTATACTCTCTTTAAAATATATGTTTGTAAGAAGAAAATAATAAACAAGAAAAAAGGTGTAAGATTGTCTGGTCACAATGTTGTATATCATTTGATTTCTAAATTTCTGTGTAAAATTTTTTTCACATTCCATAGGGATTTAAATTTTAGAGTATTGACAATTGGAAAATAGTTCTATGTTATTTGGCATTTGATATTCAGACAGATAGAGATATTAAGCTCAAATGCCTCTGTTACAAGATAATAATATCATTAAGCTTTTCTTCTGGATGTTTAACAACTAGTTTGTAAACCAAAAATTAGAGAAATAGAGGGGCTACACGATAGTCAATATTTTGGACCTAGTCCTTCAAGGTCAGTGAGGACTCGGGACATCAGAGAACCTGTACCATAACGTCCTGTAACTCAGTGGTGTTGCACATCTTCTGATCAAGGAGAATATGAGGCCACAGAGGAAAGTGATCAGCAAGGTATAATGTGCCTAAGGGGAGTCACCTAGAGATAAAAACAAAATCTCTCAGGTTTTCACATACAGTAAACTGGTCTAGCAATGGCCGTGACTCCTCCAGATTGTTGACACTGACAGAATATCTACAAGATGCTGTACATGGTTCTAGGGTAAACCATGAGGGGAGTTGACTAATCTTGTCAGATACAAAAGTTACATTTTTAGTTACCTACATCATGCTTTTACATAGTCTAAACCATCCAGTAGGAAAGTACAACCACAAGGTATAAAAAGTCATGCCATATTAACATGGTGGCTTGTAAAAGGCTCACATCAGCAACTTTGGAAAATTGCCAGCTGTGCTGGTAACTCACTACTATGAGGGACTATTGCACTATATTGAGTAATTTTTCTGAGTTCAAGTACCTACAACCCTTTGGACTGGCATCAAGTATGAAAAGGTCTTTTAAAGACTTCTCCAAATATAGCTTCTCTAACAGCAATGAAACATCCATCTCTGATAAAACAAAACAAAACAAAAAAGGAGGATATAAATAAAGGACCATTTTGTAGTATATACATATGTATATACAAGATAAGTAGGATAGATATACTAAATGTTTGTACTAATATTCTTTAGAAAAGACATTATATCTACATCTTGTCCTCTGAATAACTCTTACAAAGATAACAATATACAATAAATTAATTATTGTAACTGTCTTACTAACCTTTTTAGAAACTATTTCATTACTAATATGTGCTTTTTCTCATTAAATGAATACAGAATTTTTAAAAAGATGTTATCTTTACAGGGCAGAAAAATAATGTATATACATATTTAATCTGCTACGTTAGTATACAAAAATGTATGCACAAAATGTGACATATATGCACACACATGTTTTATGTTTAGGAATGACAGAAAGAAGGACATCTATTTAGCTGAACTTAGTAACATGAAATCATCATGCCTTCCATTAGGCAAAATCATTTGTTTAAAGTAAAATGTAGTAAATTTTCATTTCTTAGGTTGGGAATCTAAGTTTCAATGAATGAATATCTCTTAGGAGATACGAAAGTAAATATGCCCTAGAGTCTTAAGCTATAAACCAGGCTTGCTGTGAAACCAATTCAAAATATACTTCTTCCTCTGATTTTTTAAAATCTTGATTTAAAGCATATTTACTTTGCCTTTTTGTGTCTGAGATCATTTAAAAAAAAAACAAAAACTGCTAGTTTCTATTACTAAATACCAAGGAAATAATGTGAACCAATTAAACAAATTGCTTTTCAAAGTGAACAACTTGCTCATTAGTATCTACCATTTGTTACCTGCAAATTAAGGTTGTTGTGCAAAAAGCATTGCTCATCTCACCTAAGTCAAGTCATCAGTTTAATGAGACTGTGCATCCAGACATTCTTCTGGTATGATAAGGTGTCATACTGCTGCTTCAGATCAAATGCCGTCAGATTTTTTTGTTGCTCAGTAGGCATTCCTGGAGATATTTGAGACTTGATAGTGGAGACCAACCATTACTTAATTAGGGGATCCTTGAGATGAGTTGAAAGTTACTTGGATGCTATAACCTGTATGATCTGTTGTAAATCAATGTTTCTTTCGTACTTCAGTAACAACTGGTCTGCTCTTTGTCTAGCTACAAACATTTTGTATGTGTTCATCTTAATTTCTAATTCACTATAACATATTTATAAAAAATGGAGGTGCCATAATTGGTATATAGGAGAACAATTGAGTTCATTGCAAATTTGATCCTCTTTTCTTATTTTCATCCACAAATTTCCAAAGCCTCAAATATTTGGTGACTATTTTCTACTTTGTGCTATTTCCAAAAATATCTTCAGAGTAATATAATTCTATGTGATCATTACTTAAGTGGGAGTCATAGATGGGGGAAATATACATGATATTATAAAATATAGTCAATATTCTAGTTTAAAATAATTATATTAAAAAACTCGTCATTAATTCCCTTCAAAATAATTCCTATGTTTGAACATTCTTTGTTTTTGTCACTTTCCGAAGCAGTTCTGTAAGGAGCCATTTCCTGCTAAAAATGGCTCACCAAGTGAATGTTCCCAGGTTTGGGGCTTCTTGCCTTTTCTTCTGGAGTTGGATTGCAGATTCTCTCCTTGGACCACAGCATTGAAAGAAAACAAGCAAAAATGACAACAAAGTTTATTTTCAAGACTGAAAGTTAAAGTGATGTGATGAGTGAAGGGAAAGAAAAAGACAGAAGCATACTCTTGAGGACACAGAGTGGGCTACCATGAGAAAAGTCAACACAGGAAGCTCTTTATGTGTCATTTTTGTGCTATTCACATCTCCAGGGAACTCAGCAGAACTTCTATGTATGGGTCTTGAGTGGCAGTGTTGGAATCCACACCTCTCCTCCCAGCCAGTGTAAGTTACTCCCCACTCTCTGTCTCACTCTTTTGAGTCTCTTGTTGCACTGTCATAGCTGCCTCAATGTCCTCAATTAATTCAAAACATGTACACCTTATGGCCACTTTTTTTTTCTTTAGGAAGACCCATAAGCTGGAATTATTGAACAAAGTGAAATATCTTTACCAGCCTGCTTTTCTCTTGAATGTTATAGAGCTGCAATATTCACATTGTTTTTGACCATGCCTCATAAAGATACTTATGAAGGAGGTCTTCCTGAACTGCTTCAGAAAATGTTAGGAATGATCAGATAAATGTGTTTGAGGAAAAGGGAGTATTATGCAATAGTAGGTTAATAACTGTGTCTTTTACTACGAAACATTAAATTGGTCACGTATTTTCATCACATCCCTTATGATAGGTAGATGATAGATAGATAGGTAGAGATAGATAGATAGATAGATAGATAGATAGATAGATAAATGATAGATGATGGATAGATGTGCAAAAACTTCAGAAAAAGAAAACTTACATTAATATTTTAATACTAAGTTTATTGAGATATAATGAGATTAATACAAGTCACTTTTGATCTCTACGATGACAAGAGTTGTTCCAATGGTGGCCATTAGATTCCAAACATTTATTAATACAGTGACATGCTGCTTGGGTTACTTTAGTCATTGAGATTGTTAAGCATGCACTTTTGTTTATTCTTTAAGGTCTGGCATTGTGTGGCTGTTCTGCATGTGTGGGGTCCACTAAGAGGGTACACCATATAGGGTGACACCATCTGTTGACAAAACGTCATACCATTTTTCTGTGCTTGATGTATATATACAAAGAAGCTTCAGATTTATACCTGTGGATATCCTAATTTGAGATAATAGTAAAATGAGAGTTGAAGCCAATCATGCTATTTCTCCACCTGGCTTTCCTCCCCTAATCCAATACATGAGTACTATAAAAGTCTTCATTGTCTCTAAATTAATTGATAGAATTTCCACAGGGAAACTAGATGTGTTCTGGGAATTTTCTTCTCCCACCAGCATGTGACACATGAATTTTGCCATTTTCTTGCTGTCGCTCATCATGAGGATGAATCTATTCACTGTAAGTAATAACAAGCTTGGAAATAGAGATTTCTACTCTTCCTCCCTAGGCTTCTTGGCGAGGCCAAGCCAAGTTTCCTGCTGCAGACAGTGCTAGTAGCTCTCCCTCCCAGCCACTTGCTGCTGGTGGACTTGCCTCCACCACTAGACTTCCTTCCTTCCTTCCTTCCTTCCTTCCTTCCTTCCTTCCTTCCTTCCTTCCTTCCTTCTTTCTTTCTTTCTTTCTTCTTGTCTGTCTGTCTCTCTCTGTCTCACTGTACAGCTTGTAATCATAGTGATCCTTCTGTTTTCAGCCTCACCAGGGCTGGGATTACAGATGTGCTCCTCCATTCCCTGTCCCTGTGGCCTGCTCAGTACACTCAGCAATGAGGCCAGCATGGCATGTTCTGCCAGGAATCGAATCCCACTCCCTGCTCTTGCCTAAGCAGGCGCTTGGTCCATTGAGCTCTCACACACGCCATTCCACTAGCATTTCTTCCACTAGTGCTGAGCTGCTGATTAAGTGCTTTCAGGATTCATGAAGAAACAGAAGTATGTTTCCTGTTTTTATCATGTTCTTTCTCTTAGAATCAGCTTAAGTTTATGGATGGGCCAGAGGAGGAGAGACCCACACTGCTAGGCTCTGAGCCACTCTGATCACAGAGACACTGACAGGGAACAAGTCTTGGTCTCCTTTTCCACAAGGTGGTCTCTGTACTGAAACTCACATATCACCAAGTCACCCAGATTCATTCTTACTGCCTTCAGATATCCTTGGTTTCTAACACTGGTCTAATCTTCAGTATAAATCTAATATAGGAAAAATATAGCTTCCAACTTGCTGGATGTCAAATGTACCAAGTTCGTGGTTTCAGACATCAAAGAATGGAGTCTCAAACCACAGGAAAAAGTTAGCAGGCTTTTATTTGCAATAAGAAGGAGAATAGCTCCTGGATTTGCAGGAGTATGGAATGGACGACCTCAGAGTAGGCTCTAATAGGAGTAAATTAGTGTGCAAACTCACAATGTTGTAAATATATGTCATACTACAATTAATTGATAGGATGATGAACATAGACCCTTAGTAATATGATCCAGCAGTAAATGAGTCACATAGCAAGGGTATATGCAAAAGACAAAGGCATCATCTGGCGCGAAGGGGCGGGGGTATACGTTGGTGTGTGCTGGCCACCAGCCTTGCACCTGATCCTATTGCACCCACGGATCAGGTGATGCTGATTACAGCACAAGCTGTCCCTTATCTTTAAGGAGGCCGGACATGCAGGCCTGGGTATCACAGCTGCCTCCTGACTCTCTTTCAGATTTGCCCCAACCCACAATTCTGATGCCTTTCCCCCTCCCCTCAATGGTCTGCTTGATAATCAAATCCCTTTCTGACTGCATATTAATTTCTTTCTAACCTAGCTGTCCTCTGCTTTAAAATTCATAGAAAAATTTTGAAATTGACTAACGTTCTGTATTACATCACAGCCTTTTCTCAACCTCCTCCAGGGAGCATAGATGCACATACCAGTGCAGTAATAAAAAAAAAAATGAACATAGCATATTACGGTGGGTTTGCAGAAAAATTACAAAATAGCAAGAAGAAAGGAAGAAGGAAGCCTCCTGACTGAGCCTGCACAGCACTTCTGTCTGCAGTGCCCGAGGCTTTGTACAGCAAATCCTCGGGACAGAATGCTGGGGTCTAGTGTTAGCAGCGGTGGAACATCCCCCTAGGGAGGCCTCTATGGATCACACAGCAATAACTGCAGGGTGCACACCAGAGGTTACGTGGCTGTGAGCGCAGTTGAGAAATCAATTAGGTAGGCCACAGTGAAGTTTAAGCTAGAAGAAGAGTTGTTTGATATTTTAGTAGATAAACTCACTAGGCGACTCGAAGTGAAGGACTTCAGGAAAATGCTTTCAAAGATTCTGGGGTGGAATCGAAACAAACATTAAAAGAAAGAAATCTATTGTTCACAGAAAGAGACCTTTAAAAAATGCTACTTTAAACATAGTAAAGTCAGAGAGTTAAGGATTAGAAGATATACAAAACAGAGCCAAATTGCCTGAAAATACTTGCTTTTCCTTTTCAGAAGCATACTTCTTCCTTTAGGTTTTCTTCAGTGAGTCTTTGGAGAGGTCAAAGAAACAGTTGTGAGCACAGTGGTGGAACAATGGCGGCCTTCCACGTCCTGAGATGTCCTCAGACCAGTGAGCGTGGAGATGCGAAACTGCTGCAGCTTTCTTGACATCTTTGACAATCTCCTCATCTGGAAAGAAAGGGAAAATTAACTTCTCGATTTATTTTGAGAATAAACAATGAATTTAAAGCCATATAAATGGCCTACTAAGAGTTTTTATTTGAAAAGAACTAAACTATATATGCACAAAAAATATAATTGATTTGTATTTTTTAAATTTTCATAAATATTTCGTGAAGTTGTCTGGAAAATTTCAAGCCCCCCATATGTCTTAAAAATAGTACAATGAACACATGCGAAGCCTTGATGGAATGACTTTGGGAACGCTTTGCCCGGTGTCTCTCTCCTTCCTTTTGTCTCTCCACCCTAAAGTACTTCCGCATGCGCCCCTAAGAGCAGGAGCATCCCTCTGCATGCCCACGTGTGCTACAACATTCGGGATGGTGTAACAAAGATCTTTGCATGGTACCTAATATATAATTTTTTCAGTTTCATTGTAATAATAAAACATTCTACAACTTTTTGCTGTTCTCTTTTATTTCTGATTCTTTACTTTTGTTTCTACTTCAGGATTCGGTCAAGGGTCATATATCACGTTTATTGGCTCCTCAGAATTTTGAAATTAATGCCAATATTGTAGGAGTCTAGGCCTAGTATCTTTCCACAGTTATTCTTTAGGTGAGGTGTCCTCTGGACCTTCGAAACGGGGGGCAGAGTCATTTTGTTTTTGACAATGTAAGTTTATCATATAATCAGGCAAGTTGAAGGATTTTTTAGTTAAGATTGTATCTCCCTCACTTCTGAGTAATGATACTTTTTGCCTTTTGTAAATACTAAGCAATCTGTGATAGTTGCAACATACTGCTCTCCTAAAAATTTCCACAGATAATTAAAAGATAATTTTTCAAACCTTAGAGCTTCTTATATGCATGCATAGTTTCCTTCTTACCTCTGCAGACACAGGCTTCTTAAAATACTCCAAATGTGAAGCGTGCTGATTTAGACAGAATATCTCATCCTTTCACTGCAGTCCTAATTGAATGGACATAATATCCCTAGCCACAGTTTTGTTGTTTAATTTCAATATGTTTTGGTTTTCTTCTCATATCTCCAAAATTCCAAGGCTATCTCTCGAATTGATGCATTAGACAATGGTTAACTTTCAAAGATTTTTCTTTTGAAGATAAAATATTTGTGAGGTGCATATTTATGTTCACTAATGAGTCAAAGTGCTAGCGATGGAGGTGGGTGAAGCTGGCTGATGCAGTCCTGTTCCCAGCTCCTCTGGGACAGGTGACGCTGCACTAGTCCCTCGGAAGAACTTTCCGAGCGCCACCTCCTCCCATTTCAGCAACTTAGAGCCTGCCTTGTACCAGTGACAGGCTGGAAGCCTCAGAGATATCAGCACAGCACTCCTATGCAGAGCTTTATCTGTCCTGTTTCTATAGCTCTCTCCGCCTCTCTCATTCTCTGTTTCCCTGTCTCTGTCTGCCTGCCTGTTTTTCACTCTCTACCCCTCTGCCTCTCTTTTTTTTCACTTCCTCTCTCTCATGTGTTTGTCTGTCTGTCTCTCTCTTTCTTTCCCTCTCTCTTAGTGAGACTCTGGCTCCAAAATGAAAATAAAAATTAAAACAAAAACCATAAATAAATTATATATATATATATATATATATATATATATATATATATATATATAAATGTATGGAGGCTGTAGGTCAGTGTAAAGGCCATAAAATAAACCCACAGTACAGAGAATCCTCACTTCAATTCTTAGTCTTCAATAAATCACTCTCAAAGAATGATGCATATCATCAAAGTTTGCATTTTTCTCATCTTCCTGACTAGAATAATTACATGAAGGAAGATTCAAATGAACAGTGAAAAGCAAGCTAAAAATTACAATCACAGTTTTATTGCTTTTTTTTTTTTTTTGAGACAAGAATGTAGTTCGGGCAAGCCTTGAACACGCTATGTACCCAGGCTCGTCTTGAACTCATAACAATCCTCTTGTCTCAGCCTCTCAGTTGCTGGGATTATATGGATATATGCCACCATACACAGCTACAAAATACTCTTATCATTCGAGTGCACAGTAAAGGAAATTTGAATATATGAATAACAGAACTGAAAAAAATGAACAGTAGATGATACTTTGCTTTAGAAAACGACTTCACCTGATTCACTTCTTTCTATCTGCACTTGTCCACTGCTTCAAGTTTTCTGAAGCGTTTTTCACCTTGCACCTTAAATGCTGCATCCTGTTGCCA
The DNA here is from genome assembly GCA_004027025.1 of Myocastor coypus. Classification (NCBI taxonomy): domain Eukaryota; kingdom Metazoa; phylum Chordata; class Mammalia; order Rodentia; family Myocastoridae; genus Myocastor; species Myocastor coypus. Next base: position 4,407 of record PVJA010041904.1, on the reverse strand, counting down.
CAGTCTCCTTTCCTGGGCGTTCCTCATAACACACAGATGATATTCTTCGAGATGAGACATGAATATTTAAAATTAATCTCCATGTATCCATCTTAAAGTATTTAATAGACTTACGTTTTCTTTTAGAGAAGAATACAAATGAGACTGCAATACGACCTGGCCTTTCTAACGTGGTGAGATCCTGCCTCCGCTCCGAGGATTCTGTCCCTGCCCCTGCCCCTGCCCCTGCCCCTGCCCCTGCCCCTGCCCCTGCACCTGCAGCACTTCCTTCACTAGGCCTTGCCGCAGAGAGCTTTCTCAGGTATTTTATCTTCTGGAATTCATTTGTTCTGTCCTGAACAAATGATCTGAAAAATACCAGTTTTTTAGAGAATGCACAAATAAAATTTCATATTACTAGATTATTGTGAGAAATGGTATGATAGTATAATGCAATCGAACAAGACATTAATAACATTATATTAAATAATATACACAATTTAAAAACATTGCAGTAATGCTTCAGTTCACAAAAAAATGATAGAATAAGCAACAGTGAAAACTGTTGGAATAAATTTAATAATAAATTTAAGTTCTATTCTGGCACTGACACCAGGGCACTCTGAGACAGAAATTGAGACTGAGCACAGTGGCATGTGCCTATAACCCCAGAGTTTAGGAGATCAAAAACAGGAGGATCATTACAAGTCTAATCTGTGTAGTGAGATGCTTAGATCCTGTACTAAATACATAATAAATAATTAAATAGACTTAAACTGGTCAATAACCACAAATTCTCAATTTGTATAGGCAAACATCTGGTTTCTTATCACTGAATAAAATTTGTTTGTATTTCTACAGGCTGGGACCATTCTTAGAGAGATTTCCATAGCTCATTAAACTATGGAAGCTCTGCAGCACAATGTGGAGACAGGTAGTCTACAAACATACTCTCCACAGAGCATCTACTGACAAAAGGACCCCAATCCAGAATGTATAAAGAATTAAAAAAAAAAAAAAAAACAGGTCCCCAAAATTCAAAGACAGAATAAAAAAAAATGAGCATCTGTGCAAACTTTTAAAAAATAAATGTGGAAAGGAATGTGAGTAGAAAGGACCCTTGATATTTCATAAGCGAAATTATTTTTCTCATTTTATTTTTTCTTTAAGAACCAACAGTACAATGAAGTCATCAGAAGACGCAGAAGAATATCATAATAAAACATGGAATCTTTGCCTTCTAGGCAGACTAGGTAAAGCAGGTGAAGGTAACATTTCATACCATGGTTGACATCATTAATTAGGAAATTCAGGTAGAAAGCCTGTCTTAGTTACTTTTCACTCGTTGCTGGGACAAATACCCGACACTCAAAATGAAGGAAGGAAAGGTTTATTTAGCTCACAGTTCATGGAGATTTCAGTCCATATTCAGCTGGTCCAAGGCTGAGTGGAGCAGGGCAGAGAGCATCCAGTTCATAGCGGCAGAATAGCAGCAAAATGGTGGCAGAGGCAGCCAATCAATCAGGGCAGCAGAGCAACAGCAACAGCAGCAGCTCAAGTCTGTCTCTCTGCCTCTCTTTATGTTACATCCAGGCTCTCTGCCTTAGCCCCCGCCTTGGCTACACACATAATCCCATCAGTACTAACACCCATAATCCCAGGGATCACGGATCAAGTCTCAAACTCTAGAAGTCCCGGCCCAATGACTACATGAGGCTTTGGGGGGACAACTAGACATAAACCATAACAAAGCCCATTAACTGAACTTGGTAAAAATTTTAGCACTTTTATTTACTTCTTCATAGACTTAAGCATTGTCTTCTAGAGTTAATATAATGTACCATTGAAGTGTTCCCTTTCATCAAACTCTTCACAGGAAAGCAAAACAAAACAGTTGACATTTTACTTGAAGACAATGATTTTCAATATGAAATATGAATTCTATTTTTAAATAATACCGAGACAATATTTCTGCTAACAGACAACACATTCCTTATTGCTATTAATAAGTGGTGCTATGAATGCATATTTTAATAAATTTGAGCTTTAATCTTTATTGAGTTACATGTTAGAAGTTATAATTGCTTCTAACATGAACTGGCCAGTTAGCTCAGCAGGCTAAAGTGCATGCGGGCACAGGACCAAATTTCAGTCGCCAGTGTGCTGTGCCAGCCTCTGCCCCTGGGGCACCCTGAAAGGGTGAATGAGACTGAGAGTGGTGGCATGTGATTGTAATCTTAGTGCGTGGGAGGCTAAAAACAGGAGGATTTCTTTGAGTCTGATCTGTGTAGTGAGACCCTGTAGACCCTGTACTAAATATATTTTGAAAAAGCAAATAATTCTTTCTAGTAATCTTTGGAATCCATGAAATATTTTTAATGTTTCAGTCTATAGACAACAAAAGCAAAACTCAAAGAATGATAATGACAAACACTGGATTTGGACAAACTAGTCTTTCCTAAGAAGTAAAAAAATAAAGAAAAAGTACCCACACAATTTTATTTCTCCTTTTCTATTGATCTTAGTATAACTTCAAGTCCATATGCCAATGCTTTACTTTAGCTCAAGTAACCAACTTCTATTTCAGAGAGAAATCCTGGCATGGGTGCCCAAGAGTCCTGTGGTGAAGAGGGAGGTGAGGAGGCCAGCAGAGCCCGTGGTGCGTGCCTGCCGCCTCTGCACAATGTCATATATTTAGTTCCACCTCATTCTCTCACATAGGAGTATTTCTGTCTTTCTGGCCAAAACCTAGATCCTCTCTGTTCTCTATAAAAATAAAATTGCAAAAAGTATATGTTTAAAAAATGTAAAGTGACCCAGGTTTTCTTAATTTACCTTACTTAGAAATTACCTTGATAATTAGGTGAATTAGTTTAAAATAGACTTAGTTATAAGAAAGGCAATAATTGCAACTCACCGGAAGCAATCAATGAGTGAGGTTAATTTTAAGTTTATTAGGACTGCACTTGACCTGAAGTCTGAAAATCTGATATAATCCTAAAGCCAATGTTGATTAGCCCTTGCTCTGGAGACAGAGCTCAGGAGAAACATCTCTCAGCATCATCTCCTTGCACTGTCACTTAGCTTAGAGGAAATGGCAGCTAAGTCTTCCGGTCTACAAAATAATTAAGATTATTAAAAGAACTAGTTTTATAAAGTTGCTTAAGATAGTATTTGACTCATTGTAAATTGCCAATGGAAGGTGAATTTGACTTTCTAACTTAAGTTTGAAAAGGAAAGTTTTCAGATCAATTTAGTTTTTCAATGAAAATAATATACGGAAAATATTTGATAATTTCAGATTATATATGAAGAATATAACAGTCTTCCCAATAATCTTACTATTTTTGACAGCTCAGTATATTATTTCTTATCTATATTTCTGCATAAATATTGCTGGTATTTTTTAAATGCAAATGTTAGATTGTGAGGACAATATGCAATATGTCAACTTTCAAAGAAAAGAAAGGGGAAAAGAAAAAAAATAATAATGTTGATTTAGAAGGGTTAATGTTTAATTGTTTGATCAATCTTATACACCGATATGTATTAATCTAAACTGATCTGATGATGAAAATATGTAATATAACTCGTGTTAAATTTAAACAATAAATAAAAGAAAAAAATTTAAAAAAATTATGCCTGGTTTGGTGGCGCACACCTGTAATCCCAGCACTCGGGAGGCTGAGGCAGGAGGATCAGTGCGAGTTCAAGACCAGCCTGGGCTACAAAAGTGAGCTCAAGGCCAGCCTGAACTGCATAGCGAGACACTGTCTCACAAAGACTAAAAAAAAAAAAAAAAAAAAAAAAAAAAAAAAAAAAAAAGAAAAGAAAAAAGAAATGTGAATCTACATCTGTATAATTTGATGCACATGTATTACATATCTATGTAAAACACACATTTATTTCTATATATGTAATTATGATAAATATATCAACTCTATAGATAAAAAATATAATATGAAGTCTATTTCATAAAGGGAAATGTGGAGAAGTACTTAGTTGTGTAGTCAGTCATGTATTTTTTGACATTATTATTAGAGTCTGTGCTATTCAAATGTACAAAGATGATTTTGCATTTAGGGTGCAAGAACCAACAACTTGTGTTTGGTTCCAATTATCACTTCTTTCTTTAAATTAGCCTATGTTCTAGAAGGCATACTCACTTACCCTGAAACATACCCCACCTACACACAGTTTTTCATTTTCTTCTTTCTGTTTTTTAGTAGCATCGCACAATATTCACAACAATCCCACTAATATTCAGTGTCTATTGCACTGGACTTAAAATACTTAATCATTATGACATTTATGTATTTAACTTTTCTAATATTTTAGGAAAATATATTTTCTGTATATGTTCTACAGTGTACTTATTGTACGTCAGAGAACTTTAAAAAATAAACTACAAATTAAAATACTTTTGGT
>PVJA010041903.1:0-17617 GCA_004027025.1 Myocastor coypus | reverse complement strand
ACACAGCTTTTTCAATGATACATTGATGCCTTATAGATTTCTTCTCCCAAAACTGAAGTGGGCTGCAAGTGTAGCTCTGTCGCAGAGTACATGCTTAGTGTTCATGGGAACCTAGGTTTGATCCTCAGAATCACAAATAAATAAATGATTTTTTAAATTAAAAAAAAAGAGTTAATTGGTAATTATTTAGCAAAATTAATAGAAGAGGACCCAGAAATAAAGATAACTCAATAGCAAACAGCACATTTGTATCCAGATCCACTAAAAGAAATGGCTGATTCCAAGGGTAGCACATGGAACATATAAAATAAGCTCAGATCATCTCATTCTGGGAGCAAGAAAGTGCTGAAAGGAGGAATGTGACATGTCCAAAGACAAAGAAGCTACATTGAAGGAGCTCATCCTAGTCAAACTGAGAGTAACATAAACATCAAAATAATATTAGTAAAAGACTAATTCCATAATAAAAATAGAAAACAAATAAAAATAAATGAATAAACTAAAGTTTTGATGAATAGGACAGTTGTAGTTTCATAGTACTTCAAAAAAGTATTAATCACAAAGAAGAAACTAACTCCCACAGAGAAAAAGCTGGTAAATACCTCCTCAAGCAAGATACCAAAGTTAACATCATTAATTATTTTTTTTATTTAGAATTTATTTTTATTTATTTATTTATTTTTTCTTGTTTCAGAACCTTTATTTGCTTATTCACTCATTTTTATGGCCGGCTCAGCCCACCCCGAGGGCAGGGCTGGCGCAGCATGTGGTGCCGGGGATCGAACCGCGGTCCCTGAAGCCGCCCAAGCTTTCCCAAGCAGGCGCTTTAGGCCACTGAGCCATCCCGCCGGGCCCCAACATCATTAATTATGAGACAAATTGAAATATGCACCCCAACTAGATTCAGTGGGAAAAATGCAGCATCACTTTTCTGACATCTCTACCAGAGATGTATCTACTGATGAGGAAGCATCAGAAGTCAGAGGATACTCTAGAAAAGAATTCATCTATAATCTTCAAGAATATCATGGTCATGAATGTCAGAGGAAGACTAAGCAATGCTGCATACTAAAGAAGACTAAAGACACAATTGAACCATAGATATGACTATGGAGTAAATTCTTCCATTATTAAAAAAATAAAAAATTACTGGGGCTAGGATATGGTAGAATACTTGCTTAGCATGTGGAAGTGGGGAGTTGAAGATTCAATCTCCAGCACTAAAGGAAGTAGGGAATTTCATCTCCTGATTTGCTCTGAACTCATTTTTACTTCAACAATTAAGATGGCGACAGGATTCTCTATTGTTTTTTGTTTGTTTGTTGTATTTTAGGGAAGGGTGTACAGAGTGTTCAGGGTCTCACTACTAGATCAATTCCATAGTGATCTGCTTGTTTACAGCCTCCCAAGAGCTAGGATTACAGGTGTGCACTACCACACCTAGTCTCAATTGCTGTCTCAGAGTGCCCTGGGGGCAGGTGCAGCATATGGCAGGCCCAGGATTGAACCCAGCCTCTGTGCCTGCTTATAGGCCTTTAATCCACTGAGCTAATCCACTGAGCTATCAGTGAGCTAATCCACTGAGCATCCAGGATTCTCTCTTTGGATAAAAAGCTTGCTTTAGGTGCCCGGCGGGATGGCTCAGTGGTCTGTAGCCCCTGCTTGGGAAAGCTTAGGCGGCTTCAGGGACCACAGTTCGATCCCCAGCACCACAGGCTGCTCCAGCCCTGCCCTTGGGCGGGCTGAGCCGGCCATAAAAATGAGTGAATAAACAAACAAAGGTTCTGAAACAAGAAAAAAATAAACAAATACAATTAAAAATTCTTAAAAAAAAAAAAAAAAAAAAGCTTGCTTTAAAATTTTCAGGGTGCCAGGTATGGTGATGCACGCTTCTAATCCCAGCACTTGGGAGGCTGAGGCAGGAGAATCAGTGTGAGTTCGAGACCACCTTGGGCTACAAAAGTGAGCACAAGGCCAGCCTAAACTGTGTAGCGAGACCCTGTCTCAAAAAGACAAAAATAAACAAACAAATAAATAAATGAAATTTCCTGATGATAGCTAATTCTGAGTACTGGTAATTTTTACTTTTAAAACTTTGTATTTTCTAGGTAGGTGTGATGATACATGTCCATAATCTCAACTGGGGTAACTTTCACTGCAAGAAACATTACTTTATTTTCTAAATTTTATTTTAAAGAGGAAAGAAAAAAAAGGAATAAGAGTTTCAAAACAGGCTAGTAGGAGAGTAATAATAATGCATTATGCATTACATATTGTTATCTTCATAGAAAGATAGCATAGGTATGCAATGTATAAGATATAGCCATAAAATACTGTCCAAATAATATTAGCACAAAGCTTTTTCAATGAACTAAGAAAAACTAGCTCTATTAACTATCATATATATATAGTTTCTTTTTCTTCCTTTCCTCCTTCTATCAGTTTCTTTTTTCTTTTAAACACTTTCATCCCTATTCACAATATTTATTGTACATTTTGGAACTTATTTACTTGCTCAGTTTCTCACACTACTAAGACAATATTTACACATGAGTATGGTTTTGAGTTGCATCCATTTACCTACAGAAGTCTCAAGATTATCCTCCTTTATGGCTAGGAAGTACTCCATTATATTTAGAAAAAGTCTTTCTTATCCATGCTTTGGCTGATGGGCATTTGTTTCTAAAATTTAGCTAATTGTGCTATGAACATGGGTTCATATGATGTTTTCAGTTCTCCTGGAAAATTACTCGGAAGGAGAATGGTTGGGTGTAATGGGACCTCTAATCCTGGTTTTTAAAGGAATCTCTACACTATTTTCCATAGTAGTTGCACCAATTACACTCCCACCCACAGTGGAGAAAGGTTTCTTCTCCTCCACAGCCCCACCACTATTTGTTTTTGGTTTCTCTCTGTCTCTCTCTCTTTCTCTCTCTGTCTCCCTCCCTCTCTCTCTCTCCCTATCTTGCGCTTGCCAGGGAAGCACTTATTCTACTGAGCTATCTCCCCAGCCCCTTGATTTCTTGATGATAGCCATTCCTTTTGGAGATGGAATCCTAGTGTTGTTTTAACTTGCATCATCCCTAAAGGACCAATAATACTGAACATTTTTTCATGTATTTGTTTGCTATTTGTATATTTTCACTTGAGAAATGTGTATTTACCTCAGATGCCCCTTTTCTTTATGTATTTGGTACATGATGTACAGGGTCTCACTACATAGAATGGACTCGTAGTGATTCTCCTGTTTCCAGCCTCCCAAGCACTGGGATTATAGGCATGTGCCACCTTGCCCAGTCTCAATTGCCAGTTCAGTGTGCCCATTTTTGGATTGAGTCTTTGAATTTTGGGGGCCTGATTCTTTTCAATTCTTTTTTTTTTTTTTGTCTTTTTGAGACAGGGTCTCAGTATGCAGTTGAGGCTGGCCTTGAGCTCACTTTTGTAGCCCAGGCTGGTCTCGAACTCGCACCGATCCTCCTGCCTCAGCCTCCCAAGTGCTGGGATTACAGGCGTGCGCCATCACACCTGGCTTTCTTTTCAATTCTTTATATGTTCTAGATATAAGTCCTTTGTGTAAAGTATAACTGACTATAATTTTTTTCCAATTCTGTGGGTTATGCTTTCACTCTGTTGGTGATTTCTTTTGTTGTGTAAAAGCTTTTTAATAAGGTGAGATCCCATTTATTGATTCTTTGTAGTATTTTCCCATGATGTTGGGTTTTGTTTGTGAAGTCTGTGTCTACACCTATCTCTTCAAAGTTTCTACTTATTTTTTCTTTCAGTAAATTTAGTATTTGTTTGAATATTTAGATCTTTGGTCTATTTTGAATTTAGTTTTAGTACATGGTGATATACATGGGTCTAGTTTTAGTGTTTGGCATGCAGAAAGCCAGTTTTCCCAGCACTATTTATTTATTCATTTATGTGGCCGGCTCAGCCTGCCCTAGGGGTGGGGCTGGCACAGCAAGTGGTGCTCAGGATTGAAGTGCGGTCCCTGCGGTTGCCTAAGCTTTCCTAAGCAGGTACTTTAGACCACTGAACCATTTCACTGATCCCTCCAGCACCATTTATTAAAGAGACTATCGTTCTTCCAGTGAACATGTTTGGCTCTTCTGTCAAAGATAAAGTGGCTGAGTGTGTTTAGAGTTGTGTCTCCATCTTCTAGTCTGTTCAACTGAATTTCATCAGGTCTGTTTTTTCTTTTGCGAATACCATGATGATCAGAGAAGCTTTGTAGTATAATTTCAGGTCAGAGATTGTGATGCCTCCTGCCTGCCTTTGTTTCTCAGAATCGCTTTTGCTATTCCAGGTCTCTGATTTCAAATGAATTTTAGGAGTGTTTCTCTAGTAAGAATGGTATTTTTTAAAATTTCTAAATAAGGGGCTAGGGAGATAGCTCTATGGCACAAGTGCCTGCCTGGCCGGTGCAAGGCTGTGAGTTCAAACCCCGGTCCCACAAAAAAAAAAAAAAACTAAATAAAAATTCTCATTAAAACATATTTAAAAACACTTATAAAGAACTCTACCAACTTAATTTGGCTAATGCCATGCACTTAGTTATCAGAAAAACTATTCCTAGTTCCCATTAATATTCAATATTTTATCTCATTTAACCCTCTTATTTAAAAAAAAACTTTTTTTGAATTCCTTGCCAAGTGTTATGATGAATAGGTATCAACCCTGCATTTGGGAGGTCAAGCCAGGAGGATCACAAGTTCAAGGCTAGCCTGGACTACACAGCAAGACCTTGTGTTAAAAAACAAGAACAAAACAAAACAAGATCTTCTGAATTCCTACAACTAGGATTCTTGCATTTGTTCAACAAAAGAATGATATGAAGACATCTATAAAGCAATATAAATACATTAGAAATAAAATGATTAAATTAATAATATTATGAGTGAAAGCCAACCTTGGTGGTACACACCTGTAACTAGAACTCTGGGTGGCTGAGGCAGGAGGACCATAAATTTGATCCCAGCTTGGGCAACTTAGTGACTTAATGGGACCCTGTCTCAAAATTAAAACAAGTAATTTAAAAAAGGGCTGGATATGTAGCTTAGTGTGAAGGCCCTAGGTTCAATCCCCAGTACTGCAAACAAACCAACCATAAAAGCTATGAGTTAAGACTGGTGGCTATTAGGGCCCTGTAGTGGTTGATACAATGTGTCAACTTGGCTGAATGACTCAGCAGCCTGGTTCCCTGTTGGTGGGAGCCCCACTCGGGTACAGTTGGTTCCTCTCTGGAGCGTGGCCAGGGCCTGCCTAGGATATGATTGGTTTTCTCCCTAGAGCGGGATCAAGGGCCCATCCTGGGGTATGATTGGTTCCACCCTAGGGCGCAATGGGCCCACGTCAGAATGACTGAGCACAAAAAGACTTTTTAAAGGGCTGAAGGAGTCAACACTTCACTTTGTCGGAGAAGCTTCAGTCTTTGCATTCAGACAAGACTCATCGTCTTGCAAACTCTTTGGCCTCCAGCTTGGATCTTTCACCATCTGTCGCACTCTTCAGCGTCCATTACAGACCCTTCAGTCTTCTACCGCAGACCCATCAGTGGACAGAGACTTACACGGAATGCTGCAGTGAAGTCCAGACCTTGGGATTGAATTCTTCAGTCCAGAGTGTGCAGACGCGCTGTGCGCTCTTCCTTATCTGACTCTGTGGCTTACTATTGTAAGCCAATCTTATAATTCCTTATAGATTATATATTTTGTGTTAATATCCATTCCTTATATTATATCTATTCTGTTCCTCTAAGTAAAACCCTGTCCAATACAGGCCCCAAAACAAGTGAAGCTCATTTAACTTAAATTCAAGTCCTCATTTTGAAGGAGCAGCAATAGAATCAGATTAGAAGAACCATCATAATATATCTAAAATATATAAATTCAAATTTGGTAGAAACAATGGACAAGTTATCATTAATCATGAGAGGTATTTCTGGAGCTTGGGATTACAGAGACATTATCTTTGTACCTTATATGTAGTGGTGATGTTTGAATATTATAAAGTGAATATGAACATGTTATCAAAAAAACAAAAAACAGAGACTAAAAATAGAAGAAAGCAAAACACTTTTGCAATTTTTTTAAGGAAAAAGGAAAAACTGTAAGTAGAAACATTAAACTTGATGGTAGTTAATTTATTCACAAAAAAATGGAGAGACCTCAAGGTTAGAAATGTTCGATGAAAAAAAAAAGAAATGTTCAATGATCCTGGGGATAAAAACAAATTAGATATAACATGGCAACATGAGACAACAGAAAAACACTTACTATGCTAAACTACTATAGTCAAGTCTCATATCCCTGACTGAGGAGGACCAAAAACGGTTTCAAGACTGTTTCTACTTTGATTCATTAGTTTGTAGCTCCAAATGAGATAGTGTTTCAATTTATTCTATTAATTTTAGGCAGTCTAGGTACCTTTTTCCTCAACAAACATATAACCAAAAAAGTCTCAAGAGTAATGACAAAAGCTATCTGTGTCTCCAGGAATCTCTATTGTCCTTAATCAGGAGTGTGACCACATAATGTGTGAGTCAGAAGAGACAAATCTTCTGAAAACTGATCTAGCCACACAGATGACTCAAATCTTACAAATTCCATAAAAGATTTCAGACCATTTTTTAATACACTAATTCCCTAGAGGAGTCTAATATGCCAAGCAATTCAATCTCACATCATTGATGATGGCTCAAAAAAGGAGATGGGGGTGCACATCTGAAAAATCAACACTCTGGGAGGCTAAGGCAGGATGATCACATATTCCAGCCTCACATAGGTAACTTAGCCACTTAAATGAGGTCCTGTCTGAAAATGACTGAGGATACAACATCAGTGCTAAGGCCCAGGTTTCAATCCCTAGTATTAGGGGCAGGGGGTGAGATTTGGAGCACTATAGGGGATATTTTTGTTTATCAAAATGATTAGAGGGCTGGGGAGATAGCTCAGTGTAATAAGTGCTTGCCTGGCATGGACAAGATCCTGAGTTCAATCCCTGGTACTGGAAAAAAAAAAAAAAAATTAGGCATGTGCTACTGGCATTTAATAGGGAAGACTAGGGACCCAGATATTCTTAAATATAGTATAGCTAAACTATGACAATTTGCTGTACTTTTTTTTTTTTTTTTTGGCGGGACCAGGGTTCGAACTCATGACCTTATACTTGCTAGGCAGGCACTTAAGCCACGGAGCTATCTTCCCGGCTTGCTGTACCTTTCTAATGTCCTAATGGAAGTTCACATGAGGGAAAATTTATAATTATCTGAGTGTAGCATCTAATTCTACCTTGCACATTAACAAAATTATTTTTATAGCTTAAAAATACAAAATAAAGCTTTTCCAGGAATGCAACAATTGTATAAATCAAGAGAAAACTCATACTTTTTAATTGTGGTTGCTCTTCAGAAATTTATTTTATCTATCTATCTATCTATCTATCTATCTATCTATCTATCTATCTATCTTTGTTATAGCTGGCTCAGCCTGCCCTGAGGGTGGGGCTGGTGCAGCATGTGGTGCTGGGAATCAAACCAAGGTCGCTGTGGTTGCCTAAGCATGCCTAAGCAAGCGCATTAGATCACTGAGCTATCTCACCGGCCCTTCAGAAATTTATTAAGTCATTTATTATGTTTTGGGGTAGGCAAGATGGCTCAGTGGTCTAAAGCACCTGCTTAGGAAAGCTTAGGCAATTGCAGGGACTGCGGTTCGACCCCCTGCACCACATGCTGTGCCAGCCCCACCCCCAGAGCAGGCTGAGCTGACTGTAATATAAAAAAAGAAAAGAAAAAGAAAAAGAAAAAAAGAGTCATTTATTATGTTTAGAAAAATTATGCACTTTGGTAATGCTGCTCTGATGCTCTGGAACTAATAACACATTTTCATCTATCTGTACTTTACAGCATTCTCCTTCAGGCTGTAAAGACAAGCATTTTACTGTTCTAATATAATTGCGCCCAAGCATTTACATATTAAGATTTTAAAATAAATTTATTCCCCCCCCCCTTTTTTTTTTTTTTTTGTCTTTTTGAGACAGGGTCTCACTATGCAGCTCAGGCTGGCCTTGAGCTCACTTTTGTAGCCCAGGCTGGTCTCGAACTCGCACTGATCCTCTTACCTCAGCCCCACTTCATATTTTAGTTAAGATTTTATGTTTATTTTTAGAAAATTACATGTGGCCAGATATGGTGATACATACCTAGCACTTTGGGAGCCTGAGCCAGGATGTTTATACAGAAATTTAGGGCTTATCTGAGATGCTGTCTCAATAGAAAATAAAGGTCTAGGGATATAACTCAGTGTAAAGGCCCTGAGTCCAATCTCCAGTACCACCACCACCACCACTACCGCCACTACCACCACTACCCACAAGCATAAAATTACAATATCTATGTATGTTAGTTTCAATTTCATTAATTCAGGAATGCTGTAAGTACTTTTTTTTTTCTTCAATAAAAAGGAGGTGGTAAATCTCCTAAGGTTAGGGATCCTAGTCTAAACCAATCACAGTAATTCTGGTCCTTTTGCAGGAACTGGTGAAGCATAGGCATGTGATCCAATTCTGTTGAATGAGATATGAAGGAATATCCTGGAGGCATATGTGAAAAATTTTCTTTATTCAGGAGAGAGGAAGAAATGTATCCTTTTCATGTTAGTTTATGATAATCAAAGTAGCTATAACCATCTTACTATTAGCTTGGTGATGAAGTAAGCACACTAAGGGAGCGGTTCCAAGGAGTGGCAGAGAGGGAAAATGTACCTGAAGCCTACCTTCCTGCTGAATTTTTAGCTAGGTAATGTAATACGTTCCTTCATGTATATGGTGGAATCAGGTTTTTCTCTTATTTACAGCTGAAGGCAGCTTAATACATAAGGTTGCCTTGTAGAAATGACACTGGAAGGAGAAGGAAGTTGGGAGGTGAGGAAAACATGTGCTCGCTTACATCCATATACTGGTATTAAATCTTCATTGTTGACATCTGGCTGTGCAATCTTGGACAAATTACTTTAGCTCTCTGAAGATTCAGATTTCTCATTTACAAAATGGAAGGAGAAATACCTGCTTTACATGGCATTTTGAGGATTATCAAGTTAATACTACTTCGGTCATTGACTGAGTGCTGGCATGTTATATGCATTCAATATCTGCTGGCAATTACTATCTTTTAATTTTATTTTTTCTTGTTTCAGAGCTTTTGTTTGTTTATTTTTATGGCCAGCTCAGCCTGCCCTGAGGGCAGGGCTGGCACAGCATGTGGTGCCGGGGATCGACCGGCGGTCTCTGCAGCCACTCAAGCTTTCCTAAGCAGGTGCTTTAGACCACTGAGCCATCCTGCTGGGCCCCTCTGCTGGCAATTATTAACTAATGTTATTAACAGGAGAAAGGAAAAGGACTCACAGCAGTCTGAGCAGTGATGTGTGTACAACCCACAATTTTGGCTCCAGCCAAAGGCTTTTCTCCTTGAGCTCTCTTCCTCAAAGCCATCAGTGCAGGCATTTCTGAAAAGTCCCAATACAAATACAACAATATTAGAAAGGAAGGAATAAGACATAAAGGAATAAATAGAAAAACTTATTCTGTTTGGTTAAGATCCTGCTCTGTTGAATTAGGTTTCTTAAGGAATGAAGACAATAAGCCTAAATTTTATTTTATTAAGGTCTTTTTCAGGCAAAAGCTCCAGAGTTCTGATGCCCTATGTGCCTCTCCTGCTTAGGGGTTCCTTCTAGACCACCAGACACCATGTCCTTATAGTGTTTCCTGAGCTCAGATTCTTCTATTATAAGCATTCTTCAGTGTCACACTCAAATTTCACCATCTACCAGACCCAGGACACACAAAGGGATTAACATGGATAAAAAGATACAGGACAAGTACAAAAAGGAAAAGATGCCTGCTTTCTGTACCTTGTTCAGCAATTTCAATTTCTCTTCGTCCAAACTCTGCCTGCTTGATGTTCTTGACACAGAAGTCACTGCTTCCCTTTGAGTTCTTCTGCTGCTTGTCCCTGGGAGATGTCTCATCATCAGAGCTATCTGTATATGAAGCCGCTGGAATAATGAAAGAAAAACCCTCAGAGGAAAAAATTACTTCTTTGGAAATTCCAAACCATGGAGGAAATGGAAGGCTCTCTAGTCATAAGCTTTGTATGAATTTCTGTCTCTAAGAAGCATCTAAGTGGAACCATGGAGCTGTTTCAAGTATCTCCTATGGGAAATGCTAACCACTGTTCAGAAAAGTAAAGCCAAGAAAGGTGTGCAAAGACATGCTCCCTGCATAGTCCAGAGCTGGAATCTAAGCCTAACTATTTTCAGAACATTTACTTAATATGCAATAAAAAAATAAATAAAATTTAAGAAGTGGTTACATCATGGCAGTTACAGGTTAAAAGTTCCTAACAGTAAGGTAGCAGTCATCAACCTACAGGTTTTTGGGATCCCAGCCACCATCCTGTCTGCTGTTTAAATGCCTGATGTGATTTTGTGGTAGCACAACTAGCTAGATAAGACCTAGAAAATAAGGAATCCATGGGAAAGTAATTAAGAACCACATAAGAAGTATTTGTCTGAAACAACAGAGCTTTCTTTTTCAAGATTGGCTCTGATGAGGGTGAGCTATGTCTGCAGGCCCAATTACACATTGAAAATGAAATATTCAGTGTGCTCTCTCTTCTTGCTGGTCCCAGTAGGTCTTGGGTTAGGTACTTTAGATTACCAAAGCAGAGAATAAATCCTCTTTTGTAAAATAAAATGCTCTGAAAACTAAACCATTTATCAATATATACTGAGGGTGAAAGATTTAAGACTGCTGATTATGAACAATAGCTGCCATTGCTATGTTTGATGGAAGCTTTTCAGTCTTCATATAATTCTGTAGTTGCTCTTTATTTGTTGGATGACTTGACATAATTTCCTTCCTTCATTTATATTTAAGTTTCAGAAGCTAGTTCCTCTTAATCCTAATAGTTCTGGGGCAAATGCAGAATATAAAGTACTATCTATAAAGCATTGTAGGGCCCGGTGGGATGGCTCAGTGGTCTAAAGCGCCTGCTTGGGGAAGCTTGGGCGGCTTCAGGGACTGCGGTTCGATCCCCGGCACCACATGCTGCGCCAGCCCTGCCCTTGGGGCGGGCTGAGCCGGCCATGAAAATGAGTGAATAAACAAACAAAGGTTCTGAAACAATAAATAAAAATTAAAAAAAAAAAAAAAAAAAAAGCATTGTATATTTCTTAGTAGGATGAGAAGTACTATCATCTTTTTCTCCACCTCCCCACCAAAGGATTAAACTAAGAGGCTTTACACTGTGCTACATTCCTAGTATTTTATTTTTATTTTGAGAGAAGGTCTTCTTGAGTCACTAAGTTGACTCAAATTTGGGATCCTCCTGCCTCAGCTTCCCTGAGTGCTAGCATAACAGGCATGTGCCACTATACGTGGCCTTCCATTACTTTCAAAGGGAGAAAGCTGCAAAAGCCAGAGTTCCTAGGGTTTATAGTGCTCTGATCCACTTACTTCTAGAGAATTAAAGCATTTCTGGAATTTCTTAGCAGAGGGTCTGTCACAGGGGGTGCTATAAAGGGCAAGTCTGACCTTGTCTGGTTAATCAAGCATGGCACTAAACACTACTGGGGCAGCAGGGGTTTGACGATCTCTGGAACTGGAAAACCACCCAGAGCAAAGTCCTAACATGAGGCCTCAAGAATGAACATGGGCACCGGGGGAGGTGAGGGAATTAGCAAATCCCCAGAGGGACTTTTGTTCTTGAAAGGAGCTAATCTGTACAAAAAGTTTCTGGTTCTCCCTCCTAGTGTGAGTGAAAGATCAAAGTACTTCTGGTGACAAAGTCTAGCAACAACTTTCTGGGCAGCCATCTGTTTCACTAATCAATACTCTGTTACAGCTTAGAAGTTAGAGGATTAGGGAAACCATACTTTTCCACCTGAGAGAAGAACTGTAACAGTGTTCCCCAATCCCAAGCCAACTTTGGAAATACAGTGCTCTGAAAGAAAGTTTACATTTAGAATTATTTTGCAATTTCAAAATCCAAATCCATGATGATTTTTTTTTCTATGATGATTTTTACATTCTCCATTAATCATTTAAATATTATATTGGACTTAAGCTGACTTTTGTTAGTTTCAAGCCTTTATTTCTGTGTTTATGGCAGAGATGCACGGTCTATTTAAGAGGGCTGTTAACTTATCCATGTGTTCAGTTACTCACACTTGCAGTTGTTCATTTCATAAATTTTAATCATATATCTGCTATACACAAAGTAAGGTCTAGGTGCTGGGAGTACAGAATGGATATTGATGATCCTGACTGTCATGGAGCTTTCAGTCTAGCAGGTGAGCCAGACATAAAAGAACAAATTAAAAAAAAAAAAAAAAAAGAACAAATTACAAAATTCATTATGTAAAGTTTTTAAAAATTCTTTTTTTTTTAATTTATGCATTTGGTACAGGGTCTTTACTATGCAGCTTGGACTTGTAGTGACCTTCCTGTTTCACTCTCCCCATTTCTGGGATTATAACTTGTGCCACCACACCTAGTTTCAGGGGCTGGGTTAGCATGGGGACGGCATAGCATGTTATACCAGGGATCAAATCCAGGTCCTTGTGCTTGCAAAGTAGGCACTTAGATAGCTGGGCCACCTCCCCTGTCCTATGTAGAGGTTTTTGTTCTAAAGCAATTTTTAAAAAAAATTTTGTAATGCAGTTGTTGTGTGTATTATAAAGTGAAATCAGAATGCTATAGGGCTATACAACAATTTGTCAGTGGGATAGTACTTTTCTAGCACATACAAGGCCCTACCTCAAAAGCAAACAAAAACAACTCCAAAAACTTACTAAAGTCAAGTTATTGAGGTACAATAAGTGGAAACAAATATGCAAGTAGCTCATGTGTCTGCCAGACATTGTCATAGTTGTGCTGCTGTGTGACAGTGTACTGTATTTGTATGTGGTTTTATTTTTATGCCTGATGTTATATTTGTGCCTTGGGTTCTATCCCCAGCACTGCAAAAACTAAAAATAAAGTAGCACAGTCATGAAGATAACTTAGATAACATTAAGGTTCTTCCTATGAAAATTTAGAGATATCCAATACCTATACACATATATGCTTGAATAGTTTCCAAAGTTTTTGGAATTGTTATCGTACTCTGAACCCCAGAGTGATAATTTCACTAAAAATGAACAATCAATAAACTACTATAGCTCAGTGTAGTGGCACATGCCTGTAATCTCAGCACTTGGGAGGCTGAGGCAAGAGGATTACTGTGAATTCAAGGCCAGCCTACGTTATATAAGTTAAAGGCCAGCCTGAACAACACAGAGACTCTGTCTCAAAAAAACAAAACAAAAAAATGAAAACTACTACAGTAGATCTTGCTTCATCCCTAATTTGTCAAGTGACCATTTTTTCAATTTATTCAAGTGTAAGATGTGGAATAGGACAGAATCACCCTCTCCTCAAGCTCACCTGTTACCCTCCCTACTACCAGAAAATCTTATTAAAAAAGTGAGCTAATACTCAAAAATTTGTTTGGTTTCTAAGTAGAAAGGTAAAGTACAACATAACTTTATTATGAGTTTTGTTTGTAAGAATTTGAAGATATCTCAAACTTTCTAAGCACCAAATATGAATATGGGACTTTATATCTCCCCTCCTCATTTTTAACCACAAAGACAGCTTTTTCAGAAATATATCTTTTGAGAACAACTTGACTCTGAAGAAAATATGTTTCTGTTCATTTGTTTTCTGAGTCTTTTTTGCTTAAAGAAAATGTTTTTAGGGGCCCAGCAGGATGGGTCAGTGGTCTAAAGCACCTGCTTAGGAAAGCTTAGGTGGCTGCAGGGACTGAGGTTCGATTCCCGGCACCACATGCTGCACCAGCCCTACCCTTAGGGCAGGCTGAGCCAGCCATAAAAATAAATAAACAAAAGTTCTGAAACACGAAAAAACAAATGTTTTTAGAAGCTTATTTATGGAAAAAAGAATTTTAGGGATTAATGCAGTCATTAACTACTTATGTTCTCCTAGAATTAAGTCCCAAAGCCTTGAAGTATCTATTGTAAATAATTAATTTCTCTCTCACATATCTAGAAAGGAATTAGTAAAGTACCATCTTATTAAATCATTATCTGTATTTTGCAATTCAGGTGAGGAACCTTGGCTCCTAAATGAAAGTGTGACAAAACAGCTTATTTAAGCCTCCAAATAGGTTAAGTAAAATAATGCTCATGGACAGGAAGGTATAATACAAACTGGTTACTATAACTCTGAAAGGATATATAAATATATATTAAAAAACAACTGATATGTACTTTTCATAAATCTTTTATTGTTTGTATATATTAGAAACATCCACAGTGTATAAGGTATATTAAGGGTATTCTAGAGTTGGGGGCATGGCTCAGTGGTAGACCACTTGCTTAGCATGTTTAAGGCCCTAAGTTCTATCCCCAGTGCTGGTCGGTGGTAGGGAAAAAACTTAACCTGATTTATTTTAGATGGGAAAGGGTCGACTTAGGATAACAGTTTTCAAATATGGATGGTTTTACATACTGATAAAATATCTAAAACTGAGAGGACAGCTGAATATAGGAATGTAGTATATAGGTGAAAATCTGAGCAGAAAAGTAAGAGACTCAAATACTAATACATAGCATTTAAAACTATAAAACTGAATGACTTTACTTAGGGAGAAAGTATATAAACAAAGAAAATAAAGGTCCAAAGGTCAGTTTTGGGGATTTCTCAGTGTTAACTTCCATAGTTATTTAAATTATAATACCTATTGAAAAAGTTCTTAACAATATGCACTTGCATGTCAGCTGAGCCAATTCTGCTATTCTTGGCTTTTCAATCAGTAGGTTTGAATCTGTTTGATATCATGTAACTTCCTACAGTCTTTGTTAAGAGTATGTGGAATGTAAGCCTTCCTAGGATCATGGAACAATTCATACATGGCTCAGACTTAGAAACCAGGGCTTGTCTAACTGCCAGTATAAGACGTAATGCAGTAGGTATTTTCATTCAGAGTTCAATTAAAAGAGCTTTTAAACTGTTCATGTGAAGGCAATGAAACAAAAATAACCATCAGTGAAAGAGGCAACCGAGTTGAGTGTGTGTGTGTGTGTGTGTGTGTGTGTGCGCGTGCATGTGTGCACATGCACGCATATACACACAGGTTGGAGGGGTGATACAGCTGCTAAAGAAGCAAATATTTTAGGTTTCATTTTAAAATCATTGAGTCAAGGGAGTAGAGTGGGAAAAATTAAAAACAAAAAAAACCCAAAACATTGAGTTTACGGAACACTTCCTACAGATTAGGCCAGATCATATTTGGAATATTATGTGCAAAGATAAAGTCAGCAGCCAGTACATTATACCTTTAAGATGTTTTATGTTACTAGGCTGTTTGTTTTATTTCTTTGTTCATTTGGTACAGGGTCTTACTGTGCAGTTGAGATTCATAGTGATCCTCCTGTTTCAGCCTCCCAAGCCCTGGGATTATAGGCATGTGCCACTATACCTAGTCTTGGGGCCAGCACAGTGTGCCCAGGGTTCTAGGGCTAGCATAGCATGTGATACTGGAGATCAAACCTAGTTCCTTATGCTTGGCTGGCAGGCATTTAGACCACTGAGCCATCTTCTCAGCCCTACCCGGCTGTTTTGACTCCTACTGCCAAATCTAATATCCTAAAGTAGGTATATTAGGTCAATGATTTCTGACATAAAAATGGATAGCTGCCCTTCTTTGTTTTTCTCTTTTTTGTCTTCTCTTCTTTCCTGTTTTCTTTCTCTACCTTCCACTCCCTTATGGGAGGTCACTCTACCACTGGGCTACACTCCTAGCAATTTTTGAGTCAGGGTCTCATTAAATTGGCTAGGCTGGCCAGGAACTTCTGGTTCTCCTTCCTCAGAGGTCTCCTGAGTAGCTGAACAAGGGGTGTTCCACCATACCCAGCTAAAAATGGAAATTTCATATAGTTCTATCTAAAAGGTCTATGCAACTATGTGCTCACATAGAAATCAAGGGCATCACCGACATTATTCTGGGTACAGGGATATTTTATAAGTACTGTCCCTACATAGGAGACTTGGGTGGTAAAGCATTGAGTTCCTCTGTAGGAACACAATTGGTCAGATACATGCATCTAGTTGTGTAGGGAACAGATTGAAGTTGAGTAAAAATTTAGTATCACTACTATTAAGTATCAATCTTTAGATAACATATGCTAACACATGAACCTAAAAGGTTCAGTTCACATTTTTATAGTTATTATGGCTTTTAGAGTTATTATAAACAGTTCATAAATTTTCAATACTGTTTATTTCACCAGAATAGGGCAGATATGAAATTCCTTATCTTTAAATAAATAAAAATCTATAGGGATTATGTCATACAACTTATTTCACTTAGTTATTATACTGAGAAAAAAATAGGTAAATAACAATATAATCTATTTATACTAAAAACTATGGTTTCTCAAACAATTGCTCTTTTTTTTGTCTGTAGTTCAGGCTGACCTTGAACCCACTCTGTAGCCCAAGCTGGTCTTGAACTTGCTATGATCCTCTTGCCTTGGCCTCTTAAGTGGTGGAACTATAGGCATGTGGCACTACACCCACATTTAAATAATCTTTCTTCAACAAATACTAATTTCCTATTTGTGTAAAGAACAAATAAAATTTCAGGTCATCATAAAACTTTTAAAATGAATACTACTATTTATAATGTGTACAGGTAACCAAGGCACACCCTGAGCTCTACTTCATTCTAACACAAGAACACAATGAAATAGCACCATATTAGATCAGACTCATACTCAATAGAAACAGTGCCTTCAAAGGGTCCCACACCTTTAAAGGGCATTAAATGATAGCTTAGTCCCAGGGCACGTATATTTGAATTAACGCCACTGCAAAGGAAGGAGTGACAAGCAATACAATGTTACAGTTTTGCAGAAAAGGCAGAGGGCCAGTTTTGCAGAGAAGGCAGAGGGCTTGAAATAGCTACAATATCTTCATTGTTTCTAGGAGCAATTGAATTTTCCCCATTAATTTTCAAGCACCAGATGAAGGAATGGGAACTTCCTTTTTTTTTTTTTGGGGTGGGGGGATACTGGGAATTGAATTCAGGACCTTGAGCTTGAGCTTGCCAGGCTGGCACTTATGCCACTGAGCTATCTCCCCATCCCCCTCCTTTTATTTTTATTTATTTATTTATTTATTTATTTATTTTTCACTATGAAAATGCTTTAATGGTGTGTCTGTACAGGATGTGATGTCGAAACAAAGACAGCAGTGCACACAGTGAGACAGGGTTACCAGAGCAGACTGTGGGTGAATAAAGAGTTCACACCGCTTCCACACTTTGCCACCTCCTCCTCGGCCTCCTCCTCAAACTCTCCCTCCTCCTCAGCTGTGGCGTCCTGGTACTGCTGGTACTCGGACACCAGGTCGTTCATGTTACTCTCGGCCTCGGTGAACTCCATCTCATCCATGCCCTCGCCCGTGTACCAGTGCAGGAAGGCCTTGCGCCGGAACATGGCCGTGAACTGCTCTGAGATGCGCTTGAACAGCTCCTGGATGGCCGTGCTGTTGC